>JAXDDW010000171.1:335000-570000 GCA_034670385.1 Hoplostethus mediterraneus
TGTAGCACACGCACTGTGATCTATCAAACCTGAACGCAATTTCGTTGATGGAGACTGCGTCTGTATTTAATACGTTTCAAAAGAAGGTGCAAACGCCCTGCATGCGTAATTGTGCACAAATGACTGCCGTTATTGTAGCGAGAAGGAGACATAGAAACTGCGCTTGAACTGCACTTGTTGCTCAATGTTAGTTAGAGGCATCTCTTCCACCGTGCCCCCACCTGTTTTCTTTGCTGAGGTTTTATTATAAGCCAATTTTTCTTTTGTTCTTCGTCTTATATCTTGCCATCTTCTCTTAATTTCATCCGTTGTTCTTCTTGTTTTACCAACGGCATTTACTTTCTCACAGATGATCTCCCAAATAGTGTTCTTTTTTGTCATATTCAGATTTTTTTGCAGTAGCTCATCCAAATGTTTATTTGCCTCTTCCACTAACACCTCTAATTCTATAGGCGCAAATTTCATTTTGCGCTTGCGGTTCTGTTGCCCATCCAAACTCTCCATGGTGCAAAACATTAAACACGCAAAACCCTCATTTAAATACTGCTGTCCCCACCACGTTTGCACCTGTTGTCATTTACGCACGCATTCTTAGTAAATCACCCGCAAAACGCCCATCAACCACACGCGCAAACTTTTAGAATGCACACGCAAATTAGTACCCTGTATTTGGGATCTTAGTAGATCCGCCCCTTAGTCATCTAACCGCTACTTTGGTGTGTATGTACGTGCGTGCGTGCGTGCAGGTTTGTGTGTGTGTGTAATTGTTCTTTTGTGTGTAGGGGGGAGGGAGGCTGTGTGGGTAGTCTGCACTCTTCATCAGGTTTTATTACCTGTGACCCCATTACGTTCTCATGTAGAGCTACAACAACATAACTCACCACATCAGCTGCTGCTATAACTTAGAGCCACTGAACTACCAGGGTACTGAAAATGTCTAATAAATGCTTCCTCTGAAATAATAGCAGCCTGGGAGATTTTCACTCAGAAATATTGTTTATATTGAAAAATGCTCCTGTAACCATTGAGGCATTCATCGCACAACTCTAACATTTCACTTTTTGAATAAAGTATTGCTGCTCTTAATAGTAAACAGAAGAATATGTGTGATCATAAATTTGTCTATTTTGCTTACAGATTTCACAGATGGTACTTTTATTTAGTCTCCAATAATAGTCTGCCCATGCTCATTTTGGCTCTTGTAGCAAATAAGTGTTCAGAATACTATTAGATTTCTGTGGTATTTGTGATATCTAGATATTATATAAATATTAGAGACATACAATATATTCTGATCACAAATATTAGTCACAGTTATTAGTCTAGATCATTTTTCAAAACATTTCATTTCACTTTTTGGTCAATTTTCAAGTACATCTTAATTAAATAAAATTGTATTAAACTAAAATTGCGTTAACCAGTTATGCAGGTTAATTGTGCATGCCGTGTGCATATACAGTATGTTTTATCTCATTTTGAAAAGCACTAGCTCTGCAGGTTCACCATATTTTTCTTAACACGAGCATTTGACTGGCTCAGACGACCTTTATTGCTGAAGGCTCTGCTTCATGAGGTTCAACTGTATCTGACTTGTCTGAGCCAAGCGTGAAGGGCAGGGAAAGGCAGCATATGGCCAGAGGATGAGAAAGATGACCCGATGAAGCACGGCGCTGGGCAACCGGCAACACACTAACTACTTTTTGTGCGTTTCAAAGGTCCTATGCCACGACCAGGGTTTAAATTCCCAATCAACCACATTCATGGCCATAGAAGCAATTCATGTATATACACTCCACATGTTTCACTACTTACACAGTTGACATTCCTGAAGGGGAGCAGAACTAGCATCCCTCTTCATGCCTGTTAGCACTACAGTGTTATCAGTTCTGACCATTTCCTAACATGTTGACAGCAGAGACTGACAAATGTGTAAAAGTCGACATGGCTAACGTCATGACAAAACTAGTAAATGGATGTTTAGATTTTATTCACCGTTGATCTAAAAGCACGTGTCTTGGATGGGAACACACACAGGGGACAAGGACATTGGTTATCTCTCTCTCTCCACACACACTGTTGAATGTAGGAGTGTATTCAGGAACTCAACAAAAGCTGTTGATGATGGAGTATTATGGTGTATTTTTATCATAGCAGTCACAGCTCAGTGGGATGAACAAAACACACACATACAAACACCTTTCCACACACACACACACACACTTGAATGAATCCGTTGCAGGGAATTCAATACGCCCGTACGAAACAAACACGTAAAATCTGTTGGGGAGGCACATGTAGGGAGGCATGTGATGCGATGACGAAATACCTAATCAGAAAACAAACGGTCGGGACTAAACATGCTCAAAAACGTGTCTAAAGAGATGTAAGAGAAAGCGACAGAGTGAGAAACGAGGAAGAACAAGGCAGATGTAGAAAATGTAGGCTAAAGGCAAAGAAGGCGGGGTGGGGGGGGGGGTTGGGGGGGTTGTGAGGTAATGTAGGGGAAAGGGGAAGTGAGAGAGAAGGGAGAAGAGGAATGGAGGGAGCTCTTGATCAGCACAGACAGACAGCTCTTCATGGAACGATGCGTCGCCATGGATACCGAATACTAAAAGGAAGCTTTCTCCACAAGACAATAATCGGGCGAGGGAGGGGGAGGGGGAGGGGCGCGCGCACACACACACACACACACACACACACACAAATAGGTCAGAAAATAAGGAGGCCAAGTGTTGAGCTGTGGGAAAAATGGAAGGTGGAGGGAGAGAAAGAGGGATGAATTAGAGGTGAAAGAGGGAGCGAGAGGTGAACAGGGTGGGAATCCGCAGGGACCCTCACATTTTATACTCCCATGCCGATTCAACATGTATTGCGATTCTTCAAGTACTGCAAGTTTTGGGATTCAGTATTACACTTTTCTGTGACTTTTGTGATAGTTTTATTTTCGCGTCACCACACGGAAATTGAGCCCCGGCCACCAGGTTGACCTGACTTTTGAAAATGTCACTATGTTTGATCTTTGACACCATCCTGTTTGCTAGTCTACAACACTTCACATTGCAGCATTCACAAAGCAAAGTGCAATTATAGACGTGCTACACATCGTAATGTTGTGTCCAGTAACATACCCCTAGAACACTCAGACAGACAGACAGACAGACAAGTATTGTATTTGTATCCCTGTAAAGTAGCTTTATTAGCGTTTTTTCCACCTCCAATAAAATGCAGTGATATCTTTTTGTTTTACCATGTAGAATAAATATTGAAGTGGCAATATCGGTATCATCTTACACAAATATCACACATTTTTCCCCATACCTAGAAAACAGTTTGACATGGATGGGCTGAGAGAGAGGAGAAAAAATCAGAGTTCATAGATATATAGAGATTTTTTTTAAAATGCTATTCATGTAGAAAACCTAAAGTTCATCATTCGAGGATCTGCTCTGTTGAACTGCAGAGGACTTTGGTTACCTTCTAACCATTCAAAAGTACCACAAACTACCAAACTACCATCAATCATTTTGCAAGAGTAAACTCTTTCCATATGGTGGATATCTTTTTTTGGAACAAAACTTTTCATAAGGGGGGGCAAGGAAGAGGCTGGTGACTGAAAGAGGGCAGAAAGAGAGAACATGGAAAGAAAAGAGAGAAGAGCGAGTAGGAGAGTCGGAAGAGAGAAACATTTCAAAGGAGAAAGAGATGTGTGGTGAGAAGGAGAGACGATGAGATGAAAGAGAGGAAAAACAGATTGAGGGGGGTGTAAGAGGAGGAGAGCAGGGAGCATCGGTAATGAGGGTGGAAGGTCACTCTGAACTGACCTCATTCAGCAGGAATGTGGAGACTCACACACATACGCACATTCAATGTTCTCTCTGGCTTGCAACATGTATACACACACACACACACACACACACACACAGAGAGAGACAACTAGCCACATTGCAGACAGGGCCTTGTCCTGACATAGCAGTTACCTATCTGTCAGTTTGTGTGTGTGTGTGACAGCCTGCCTGTGTCGGTGACTGATGATTTTTGATGTCGTCGTTGATTTTAAGGTATCAAAAGGCAGTGACGGGCATCAAAATGTCTCATATTGCTTGAATTTGTGTTTGTATGAATGTTTTTTTGTGTCCGTGTGTGTCTTCAGTGTGTGTGGGTGGGATGTTGTGGTGGGGAGCACACTGGTTCAGATAGGAGGCTTCATGGCCAATCTCTGCTGGACCTGCTGTCCCCCCCTGCTGACCCCCCTACTGGCTCTGTGGCTGTCTGGCACAACATTACTCATCACCAACCGTGCATCCACAAAACACCCCTCGGAGATCACACACACACACACACACACACAGCACCTGTGACACCCATTAGCTCACCCTCTACTCTCCTCTATCGATCTCTTCCTCACGTCCTAACTCTCTTCTAGATACAGGCTGATCTATAACTTAAATATACACCAACACATCCTGGGCTCTGAGCTTTATTGCTTTACACACACACACACACACACACACACACACACACACACACACATGCAGAACCCCTGCAGTCTCGCCCTGATCCTTATACACTCTCCTTTTATCTCTTCCTCTTCTACCTCTCACCCTCCACTTGGTCTCTCTCTCTTCTCCTCTCCATTTTCTCTTACCCTCTGGTCTCTGCTGTCCTCCATTCACCCTTTCCCTATCAACTTCTCTTCTCTGCTCTCTCTCTCTCCTCTTTCGCTCTTCAGTCAGTCATGGTGGAATTAGCTTTGCTATCTGTACACATGGGTACTCAAGGTCATAGTTAGGCCAATTCATCATTTTTTATTGCTTTATGCAGGGACCACATTGGTTTGTGACCATATTCTTTCTGGGGCGAACATCGCACATAAAGAAACTGAACATTTGTCTTGTGGCTGGTGTTAATTTGGATTAGATTAAACTTTAATGATTTTCAGGGGGGGACAGCACAGCAGCAGAGAATAAGACAATAGAGAGTAGTGAAGATAATACTAAAAGTAATCACGCCAACTGAGCATAGTGAAATTAATACAGCAAATATATAAAGAGACACTGTCTACATTGTCATTGAATAGGTTGAAGTGTATGTGCATCTGCTCGCTCATTTTAAATTGCATTGGATTAGAGTATCATCAGGGAAGAGACACAAATGGCTTCCTAAGAGCTTAATGGGTATTAAACTTCTTCACTGTTGTTTTAAATGAAAGACTAAATCTAAGAGCACGACACATTTGTTTGGTTGAGGGGGCACGTGCAAGAAATGTCTACAATGCAGATCAATATAGAAAATAGATATTAGCGTGCTGTAGATATCGCCAACTTTGCAAATGTAGCTCTCTGGTGGTGTGAATGCCTGCAGGTCGTGAGCGCCTGTCGGGGATCCTGGGGGTGAGTGCTGAGCAGGCCAGCCGCTTCCAGGACCGCTTCCTCCACACCTACAGGGAGGTCCAGGCCTTCATCCAGAGGACCATCCAGCAGTGCCACAAGCAAGGTTTGTATGTGTGTGTGTGTGTGTGTGTGTGTGTGTGTGTGTGTGTGGAGGGAGAGTTAAGGCATGCTGTGGTCAATTTGAAGGTTTGAATGTGAAATGTATTTCATTTTCCCCACATAAAAAAGATATACATAGAATAAATGTGTGTGTGTGTGTCTGTGTTTTGGGCCGTTTGACATAGTGTGTTTCTTAGGCACACACACACACACACACACTCTGGATTTGTGTGTGCGTTTGAGGAAGGAGAAGATTTGCTTGCATTGGCAGGAATGAGACAAACTGCCATGGGTCAATGCTTGAAGTGGGGAGGTTGGGGGAGGGGAGGGGAGGGGAGGGGGGGTGATGGTTCAAACGGGAGACTCTATTTATATTCCAACTGAAATGCCAACACAGCACACCTGAGACTGGAACACACACACACACACACACACACACACACACAAAATACTGTAGACTCTGCACTTTAACCCTGGTCAAACAGAATACATGGATCCTGTGTCTACAGGCCACAGGACGAGGGCGGCAGGTCTTTGCACTTCCAACACTGCAATGTGGAGTTCAAAGTTGGGGCGTATTGATTACCTTTGTCAAACCACTGATTTATCTTTGTATGATAGCGGCATGTAGTTTAAAATGATAATGGATCAGCTTGGAAATTGTGCCTGGGGTTGAATCCCACCAGAACCTTCTGTGTGTCTCCCATACTCCATCTACTCCATCACCATCTCAGCTTTCCTCCTGTTTAATGAACAACTGGTGAACCGATGATACTGCTATAAGTCATTTACACGGTAATCACACTAGCAAAATTCACACATGGGTCAAAAAAGGGTTAAAAAAAAACTACTTGGTCTCCTTGTTGTGGTAAACATTGACATTGGTAAACATCACAGCCATCGACCCGTCGTCACACATAGAGCCGCTCCGTCACCCAGTCGCCAGACCTAATCGAAGCGGTGTAATGGGCTCATTCCTCCGATATGCCGTGCGTAGATCACCGTGGAAACCCTGAGCGCGCTCGCTCTCCGGGACAGAGTGATGTTGTCGGCTTCGCTGGAGCTCATCACCATGACGATGCTCTCATCAGAGACACGGCGCCAGGATTTATCAGCCCTGCCCGTCCTATGTCCTCTCTCGCTGTCTCTCTTTCTCTCTCCCCCCTTTCCTCTGTCTCCTCTCTCTGTCTTTGTCTCTCTTGCTTTCCCTGTTGCTCTCTCGCCTCAATCTTCCCTCTCTGTCTGTCTGTCTGTCTGTCTGTCTGTCTGTCTGTCTGTCTGTCTGTCTGCTCCCCACCGGAGATTTAGTTGATCAATCAAATGGTCCGCTGTAATCTGTGCTTGCTGGGAGGAGACATCACACCAGCAGACCCCTGGGCTGTTTTTAGCTGCTGTGCTGTGACACAGGGAACAGAGATTAATACCTGCTGCTGCTACTTGTCTGCCCTGCACAGAGTTTAGATTTGATTGGTATCTGATACGTGCTGCCAGGTTGAGCTGAGTGCTCGGTGCACGGTTGCTGGCTCAGCCACTGTAGTGTGTGTTGTAAATGTATCGGAAAGTGGCAGTGCGAAATGAAAAATACCTGGACCAATACCCGTTAAGGTCAGCATGCTAGTGTTGTGATAATGGCAGAGGAGGAGGAAGAAAACGAAGAAGAAGAGGAGACTGCATTGTGATTTGCATCTGCCCACCCACGGGGGCCAGAGGAGGAAGAAGAAATAGAAGGTGCAGGAGGAACATGTACACACCTTGGGGGAATACTATGATATAACTGATACTGTAAACTATGCTGTGCTACTGCATAGCCGTGGCCGTCCCGCTCCTATTGTCACACACACTGTCTTGGATATTAAAAGGAGTTAAGGTCACCTCCCTGGGTTAGCCTGTCCTCTTGTTCTGCACGCTGTACACTTCCTCGACGCTCCTGGGAGGAATGCCATACCTCCACTTCTAAAGACTGCCTGAGAGGAGGAGGAGGAGGTGGAGGAGGTGGAAGATGAAGGAAATAAATCAAGTCAAGGCCACAGCAAACACAAGGAGGCCTACATCTGCATGGATATGTAAACACCCTGACACACACACACACACACACACGCTTGCTGGTGTCAGATTCCTGCAGATGCCCACAAGATATTTCTATTTCAAACAGAGCTGGCAAAGGCAACATTAATAAAAAAAGGATTTGCAGTTTAGCTGTTGCTTCGGCCTTCCTTATGCCCTGTCAATATCTATGACGGGCCCATTGGAGCTTGGAGCAACGGCTTGGCATGTTCCTACTCATTCCTACTACACAGACACTGATACTTCAGATTGTCTAGGTGAGGAAGATTCATCTAGTTTTCTCCAAAAGTCCAGTTTAGAGATATTAGATAGGACAGATGATGTACCAGTGACACTGCTCGCCAAAACACTCAAAATTTCAAATCATTCCTTCCAGTTACACAAACTCTTTTTCCTGTGTTAAGGCCCGTCGGATATATTACCTCTTCCTCCACACTGTTAACCATGAAAACCAGCCTGCATTCCAAGAGCGGTGGCCTTCACAGCGCAACGCCGCTGACCGTGAAAAGCCTATTGAGTATGAAAACACAGCCTGCATTCCAGTGCACATTCTGGTCATACGTGTCCATGTTTGTATGATGTGTTATCGCTGACACAAAGTAGACCACCGTCCCCGTCATCGGGCCCCCCTGAAGGAAAGGTCACATTCCTGGTGAAAAGGTCACACACATGGGTCACGGGTGTTACACGGGGTGAATTCAGAGGGAGTGAGTGCGAGTGTGTGTGTGTTTTGCGCAACTATTCCCTATGTGTTTACGCCCGTGCCTTGGTGTGTGCGTGTGTGTGTGTGTGTGCGTGCGTGCGTGCGTTCTATTCTGGGAAGAGGGTCATTCAGTGTCAATGATCTGGTTGGCTTTCCTCACAATAAGGGATACTAAGAGGAATTTAGCTGTAAAGCCTGGTCCATTGTCCAACCAATGGAATGTGTGTGTGTGTTGCATGCCTGTGTAGCATGCCTGCGTATGTTGTTAGTGTGTGTATATACCTCTGTGTGTGTTCTAGTATCATTGTAAGCCTGCTGTTACTGTAGTAGCTATATTCATTATGGATGACTGAGTTGACTACAAGGGGTGATCTGCTGCATGGCTCAGAAACAGCATTTGCTACTAGAGCTTGATACCAAATATTGAGGGCTTCAACTCGTGCCGCTGCTGCTCTGCGGACTCACAAAGCACAGGTGGAAAGACAACGAAAACAAAAGAACGTGGGATTGAGAAGTGACGATTCAGGAAGTGCACGTGTGTAGGCAGGTCTGTCCCCGGTCTGGTGTGAAGGATAGTAACACAGGACATATAAGAGGCTCTGTGTGAATTGCCTCCTACACATGCTAGTCCTGGAGCAGCAAACTGTAATATTCCCTGATCGTACGTGTGAAAGGGAAATTAGTTATGAAGAAAGTTAGACTCCTCGCTACAAAAGTGTTGTGTTGTTGTAGATTAGATGAAATAGTACCATATATGTAATGTACTGATGATGAGTAAATATCTCCCTGTGTTTTTGCTGTTGCGTAGGTTATGTGCTGTCCATCATGGGTCGTCGGCGGACCCTCCCTAACATCCACTCCCCAGACTGGGGCATCCGCATGCAGGCTGAGAGGCAGGCTGTGAACTTTGTGGTGCAAGGTACAGGGCTCGGATGTTGGCTAGTGTCTGCACGCATGTATGTGTGTGTGATCTATGTTTTGTTTTGTGCTTGTGTACTTCATCCAACCATTTGCGAACATGTTACTGGTCAAAGCCGTGTGTGCGTGTGTGTGTGTGTGTGTGTGTGTATGTACAGGTTCTGCTGCTGATCTGTGTAAGATGGCCATGATCAGAATCTTGCTCCAGGTCTCCTCCTCCAGCTCGCTCTCTGCCAGGTACCTCCAACACCATATCACGCTCAGATACTGTGTAGTTAATGGTTGAGGAGGAAACCCCTGTGCCGAAACCCATTTCAAATGCACATCGGCCCTTCATACTTCCCCCTCTCTGAATCCATGTCCAATGTACATAGGGGAAGCACTGGTATGTACTGTATTCAGGGAAGGGAACTGACTCTTTAAGTCTATCTGCCACAGAGGCTGGTTCATGCCAGAACACACCAGCAACATTCACTGTTTTACCAGCCAGCTAAATTGTTAGCGTGGAAGAGCTCCAAATGATTGCTGTTGTCACATGCCAGTGTGGCTGCTAGAGTAGACCGACAGCCAACAGCCACAGCCAAATATACCAGCACTGAGCTGGCGGCTGATGTTCATTTCTCACCCTGGCTTTGTCGGGGCAGCAGAGAGGCATAGTGAGTAAAGAGAGGACTCGGTTCAACACCCCATGATGGCAGTTATCCACCGTGCTGAAGTGTCCTTGAGCAAGACACTGCTCCTATAGTAGTAGTAGTAGTAGCAGTAGTAGTAGGTGTATTATGTTTGTCAGTCTGTGGCTTGTGACTTCAGGCTGATAGCCCAGCTCCATGATGAGCTGCTGTATGAAGTGGAGGACTCCCAGGTGGAGCAGTTTGCAGGTGAACATCTCACTAAATGCATCATCAACAAAAGCACTGGTCCTCAGTAATCAATACTGTTATATACTTTCAATATTAAAGAAACTGACGTATTAGACCAACTTACTGTGTAATACTTGTATAATGCTTTTGATTTTGACATAGATTTTGTTTGTATTCTACTTGATAAATCAGGCCCCATTGATACTATGCAGTAACTGTATGGTCACTGATATGGTCATTATTATTTGTGTGTGTGTGCATGTGCATTTGTATTTGTATGTGTGTTTGTGTTTGCTTGCATTTCCGTGCACAAATCAGCTCTGGTAAAGACTACTATGGAGTCCCTGCAGCACCTAGACTGTCTAGGAGTCCATCTCAAGGTCAGTGAATGAACTGACCTGAAAACTGACGGAGTAGAAAATGATAGAAGCAGATTTTCATCACATTTTGTGGTTTTAATTTTTTTCAATACTGTTCCTGTAAATAATAGAATTTACAAAAAATCTATATATTTTTAAGCACAATGTAAAAAGTAGAAAATCTGAGTGGGAGAATCTAGTTCATTCCAAAACGTGTATAGATATACTGTAAATCCATTTTGGGGGGAAAAACTAAAATTCACCAGTCAGTAAGTTTTTCGAAAGGTGGATAATTCACTGAATGAAACTCTTCATTTGTATTGGAAATACCAACTACTGTCAAATGTGGTACCACCAGTAATAAGAAAAAAAATATGAAATGATAGTATCAAATGGCAGTATCACCCAACTCTAGTTATACACATGGCTTTTATAAAAGCTTTCCTGTGCGCCTTACGAAGACATGTTTATCAAGTTAGTCAAGGTCATTAGCCAAAGGTGTCGAGCCAGCAGCAGCAGCAGCTTCTTCTTGTTTGTCACACCGCTGCTGTCAGGTGAGCGATGAGACTCAATGTAGGTCACCGTGGAAGATGCTCACACACATGCTAACGCCGTTCACCATTCCTGTGTGTGTTTCCCAGGTCCCCCTGAAGGTGGCAGTCTCCAGTGGCAAGTCCTGGGGTTCCATGTCTGAGCTTAACATCCCTCCAACGTTTCCCTCTCCTTCTCTTTGAGTCCTCCTCCCTCCCTCTGGCTCTCTCTCTCTCTTCCCCCTCCGCTGCCTCTCTCGACGTTTCTATCGCCACGCCTCTCTTTTGAATATCTATCTTTGCCTTTCTCCATTCTAGACATCTCCCTCGTCCCTCTCCCTCCCTCTTGGTGTGTTTTCATCTCTCTCCCTTCTCTGAGTTTCCTTTTCCATTTCTTTCGTGTAGATACTCCGTCTCACTCAGTCTCCCTGTCTTTCTCTCTCTCTTTCTCTCTCCCCACTCGCCCTGCATCCCCATTGCTATGGAAACCAGGCAGCTGCAGCTCCTTCTAGCTCCCAATTCTCGCTTTCACTCCATCCGTATCCGGGGGCAACGGCAGGAGCCACAGACTGGATTGCGCCAGTTTTTTTTTTCTCCATTCTGTAGAAAAATTGAATCCTCCTCCTCTCCTCCTCCGTTTTCACACTATCTTGTTGAGACCAATGCTGTTTTCTCTGCCTCGTTGCTAAGGTGAAGCTACGCTTTTACGAGATTGTTAGATATTTGTTGGTTCTTAAAATAGGTTGTTAGCATGATTAACCAAAGGCTGTCAGCGGTGTCGGTCGCACTTGAACAATACCTGAAATACGGCTTGCTGTTTTAAGACGTTTTATGTGAAATTGTATTCATTCTATTCATGGTTTGTTTTAAAAAAAATAAAACTTGCATTGATTCTATGTGAAGAACGTCTTTCAGCGTAGACTACTCCACTACTGTGTCAAAAATATGATGGAAGGATTCTTCAAAGGATGTATTATAGTTACTGTAGAGCATCCTGGAGGTGCCCACTTGATAATCCTCTCTCACCCTCCTATCTTCTCACACCCAAGCCAGGTTTCTCTGTAGGCATCCTGTTTTCATACAAGGGATATCTGCATCAGAATCTGTGTATCGGTACATTTACATTTTAGAGCAATTTTAGAGCCGACACTCATCAAGAGCGGCTTACAATGACTGAAGCGACATAATACCCTTTTAATTCCTTGATCACAAAAAGCAATAACTAGGAAGGGAGTGCAAGAGTCAAAGCCATGGTACTGACAACTGTCCTGTGACCATAGAGCGGTATAAGAAGAGAGACGCACTAGGAAGAAAATAGCAGCAAAGAGGTAAATGTCAGGGGAGTTGAACAGATTTCCCATAATTGTAATCCCATGAAGCCACAACAGATTGACGCCTGCTGTAGTAGATGGTTTCTCTAATAAACTTCTTCCCGGTGCTGTTTGCGTTCAAAGTGACTCACTGATTCAAAGCACATGATCTAATTTTTACTCAGCCGCGAGCATCCAGCGCCTCACTTTTTCCCCCTCGTCTTTCATCTGCTCATTTGGCACTGGCCCACTCTCCCTTTTGTCTTGTACGTGTCTCTTTCTTTCTCACATACACACACACACACACACACACACACACACACTACATATACACAGTTTTTCATTATGCACACACACCTCAGAAACACACTTTTTTTTGTATACACAGACATCATGAATGCACACACACACACACAGTCCCACACTTCCAGGCCCACTGACCCAGTTTCCTTGCCTCTGGCAGAGACAGTGAGACTCTTTGCCCCTTGCGCTGTCCTCCAATTAAGACCCTTTAAGCCTACAAAATGGGTCTGAGCAGGACCATACGCCTTGTGACATTTGAAACAAAGCCCAACCCCCATTACCTATTTGAAATGTCATCTCATTTTGGCTGCTAATCATTAGAGTTGTCCCCTTAAAGAGGGTACAAAGGTGGCATTTGGAATAACCAGGAGATTGGCCAACAGTTCTGGCCTGTCATGTGTTCATATTGCTAGTTTCCTTTCTTTTTCAGTGTAACGGGTCGAACCTGCTGACAGAAATGTGCTCTCCGTGTGACTATGCTGATGTGATTGAAGCTTTTCTCACCAGGTCAGTATGAGTAGTTTTGGGGCCAGACCAATGGACAGTGTTATGGAAATCTGCCCCTCTATTCTCTCATTGTTCTGTGGTTTAAGGGTGCACGGCCTTCCCCCTTTGAGAGGGGGGCGTGAGACTGGTATGTGTGCAAATCCTGCAGCGCACTCTGCACTACTAGGGTGTTTAAAGGAGGGATGGAAGTAAAACAAATACGGAGACACCGGCTGGTGTCTTAGTGTGCTGTGCAGATGTACAGTATTGTGCAAACTGGTCTTAGATATTTATTTTTTGGTTTTATGCATTACCGCTTCTTTATTATTTATTTAGAAACTTTTCATTATTTCTGAAAGCATCTTCACTTTACAGATTTGTTTTACATGTGACTTGATGCACAGTAGGTTGTAGAGGTCTCACTTTTACAGCACCGCCCTCTTGCTCCAACAGCATTAGGAACATTTTCATTTTTGCTCACTTCAGCAGCGAGAATTGTCACCCAGTCATTCAAGGGTGTTGTCACCTTCTACTTTACTTCAGATAAAGCCCACGACTTCCTCTGTAGCACAAATCCAGGACAGACACGTGATTGGGAACTATGTGGGCTCCTACCATATACCTCGGACATTTATAGAACATACACACGAGTATGTTCACTTGACCGTAAGTGATGCTTGCGTTTTAATGACCTGTACCATCAACAGGAAGGCGAGGGTCCCTCAGAAAGCTCCAGTTGTCAAGGGCAACAGCATTAGCTTCCCCTAGCTGCCATCGCCATGGTGACAGTGAGATGTGTGAGTAGAACCTGCGACACATAGGCTGACAGCGGTGATTGCCAACCTTTATTTATCTTGACCAAACCAGTCCCAGCATGCACATTTTCCCCTTCTCTTCTCTTCTCCCCGCTTCTATGAAAAAATCAATCCACCGTTGGAACGTGTAAAAGCTTAATGCATTGTCATTTTTAATTGATACAATATGTACATCCATTTTTCAATCATCGTCATCATTATCATAATGCAGGAAATCTCATCTTTACATCTATACAGTGTTCCCATTGTTGTCAGTAAAAAAGAAAGGGTTGATAATCGTCGTAATAATAGTAATCCTGGTATGGTAAGCCGCTTTCCAAAGGAATGGCAGAAAGGGAACTGAAAGCTAATAGACCCCAATGAAAACCAGGGCGTCACTGCAGTCTCACTGAGGTCGGGGCAGACCGGCTGAACCGACAGCGGTCCTTCCTACGTTTCAGTCATGAACTCTTCATTCCTGACGTGCTTCGTCTCTGGCACTCATCTCCCTGGGAATCACTCAGCCTGCCTGTTTGTTCGCGCTAACACCACAACAGGCTTGGCCTTAGTACTGTACATGACAACCTCTGACCCCCACCCCTCTCCCTCTCTGATTTAGGCCCTGCCAGTCCTCTCTGTTGTTCACAGCCCTCTTAAGTCCCTATAACCCCTGTAACCCAGTGGGCCCCAGGGTCTGTTTACCCAGTGGTCTACTTTATGTGCCTAAGGGCCCCATTTCTCCCATTCCTCACTGTAGCTAAAGCACCCCTTCCTCCCTACAGGTCCCCTAACCCCTGACACAATTCCCTTGGTTGCAATTTAATTCCCTGCCCTCATCTTCTTTTCATACCCAGCACCCCCAAGTCCCTCTATCTCATCCATCCTTCCATCCCTCCTCCTATCCCTCCATCAGGGCCGGCTGGCTGACCTGCCTGCCTCCCCACAGTGCGGCTGCATATCATTCCCCTGCTGTGCTTTGTGTGGGTTGGTTTCCTGGCAACAGACAAGAGCCATGACAGGGTTCCAGGGCAGAGAGAGTCCTTCGCACCATAGCAGCTTTGCTAGCACGATAGCTCAGTCCAGAGCCATTGATATCTACGGCTGCAGCTGGTGCACTATAAGCTAACGCTGCTGCTGCTGCTGCTGCTGCAATGTTAGGTTCTCTCTAGCGACTGAGAGTTCAAACAGACAGGCAGGACAACGGAGGCTGTGTCTGGCCAGCTCTGTGTGATCCAGAGACACCAGCAGCCCTAGTTAAGATGGCGTACACCATAGTTTCTGAAAGTGGCTGCCATTAGTCATGATGGGGTTGTTGTGAGATTCTCTAGAAAGGGACACCTGCGCTACAGTTGTATCTCTTTATTAGTGCTGTAAACCTCTTTAAAATATTTCATATATTTTAAATCCACAGTTTCTGTTACAAAAGGATCAAAAAATTACCCCCAGATGCTATTTACAGTAAAATACACTTTACATCTTTACATTTACTAAATTGCCGATTCAAAACAAGGACTTTGAATCTCAGATCTAAGAAAAATCAAGTTGTTTCAGGGTTGTGATTCTGGCAGCTGCAGCATGCTGTCTGCTGTTTCACTTGATTATCTGTAATTGTGGTGCTAGTGACGCTGCAGTGCAAGAAGAAACTGTTTCAGTTATACAAGTTAACCAGAAGTCTTGGTGATTAAACACTGCAAGCTCCGTTGAGAGACTAAAAGCAGAGACCACTTTCAGAGAGCTGCTGCGCCGCCTTCTTCCTGTCTGCTTGAACCCACATCTCATCCTTGATCCCCCTTTTGACATTTCCCCATTTCCCATTGACATCTGTACAAATATGCAGACGTACACCTGTATACTTCAACTTCAAGTTTAAAAAACACATTTTTGACACCTCTTTGTAAAGAAAAATACAAAAAAGAGAATCATTGTACAATCAAACACCTCCTCAGGCCTCTACATAACGAGTGGTGATGTTGCCATGCCAACACTGTGATGGCATCACCGCCATGGCATCAGTAATTGATACAGTATAAGGGATATCAATGCAGCATTTCGCGTTTTAATAAAATCCTTGAAGATTTTATCTTAGGGTTATCTTGTGGTTTTTGTTTGTTTGTTTGTTTGTATTTATTGCTTGATTAGATGGCACATGGGCAGGACTTTTCCAAATGATACCAAGTAAGTACAGGATTGTGTTGAACAAAATATAGCCACATAAGGAATAAAAATGCAGCTGTCACCTTTGGCAAATTTCAATCTCCAAAAATAGCCATGGCTCATAGTAGGAATTATACTTTATGGTATCACGTCTTGTATATATGCTTATGATACATACAGTTGGTAATATAGGAGAAAACTTTTCCAATGTTTATTATAGGAAATTCAAAAAAAAAAAAAAAAAGAATATCTTTACTGTAATAGCAAAACAAGACACATTTGTGCTACAAGTGCTTATGTGTTCTTGGCACCTGTGGCCTCAGTCCAGAGTGAGTCCTTCTGTATTTGCCACAGTGGAGTGATATCCTCACCAGAGGTAGAGAGAGAGAGGGAGTCCATGCTGTGGAGTTCTGTTGCCGCAGACCCCCCCATCCCTGCTTTTAACTGCCAAAGTGGCACGTTCCTCCCTCACCCCTCGCCCTCCTTGTTAGGTGGAACATTCCAGGCGACAGCCATCTTCTCAGACAAAAACAAACTCCAGCGAGATTGGTTGAAAACCAGCAGAGATGATACGTAGCAGTAAATAATACATTGGCGATAGGTAGAGATAGAGCTATTTACAATCACACAAAATGTCTAACATCTAATGTCGTGGTTTTGTCACTTAATGAGAGAACCAATAGCTGCTTTTTGCCATTTTTTCACTATCCTCATTCATAAAGTAAAAAAGCAAACAAAGGAAAGATTCAAAACAACAACATGTTCATGTTCTAAAACCTCAAATGTTGGCAGTTTACATTCATGTCTATGAGTGTACGCTCCAAGGCTGTTGAGAATGGACACACACCCTCAGAGTAACATTTATCATATCACACCCACGGGATCTGTACATTTGTGCAGTTTTGATATCTATACTTCCTCACCAGCTAATAATCTGAATGAAACACTGATCATGAGAAATATTGATATTTTTACTGTTTGGTTGTTTTACAGGCCAGTACTGGATGTGGTCGTGACTTAAGACTTTAAAAAAACTGCTGAAATTGAAGCTTTGGCTTCAATAGCCTCAGCTTGTGCCGCTGTGTCTGCCGTCGGAGAGCATCGGGTGATTTTTGGGTTCTAAAGCACTCTAAAAGAACCTCCTCCAATAGGAGAGGCCTTGATGCAGCATACCTTTCTCAAACCTCAACCAGTAGCAAAGTACCCTCACACTGTCCCAAAACAATCATACAAAACCAAATAGAAAAAGCGTGAGAGTTTTTGGATTGTACGTCAGCAGAAAGATTTCAGAGGACTGGTGTGTTACTAAATTTACACTCTGGTAGAAGTTGCATACAGGTTTATTTCTACATTCTACTATCGGGTATGCCTCACCAGTTTCAAATGGGACTCCATAGGGCATAGCATTCGCATAACATGAGAAACAGACATTACTCAGGAACTTTATCCAATAGAAGTAAATGCATTATAGTCAGTGCACTTTGTCTCTATGATTCAAAATCACCCATTCACTACTTCAAGCCATGCAGTCCTCATGGTTTTTGAACTTCAGCATATGATTACAGTGTGTAAGGCCTTGGCAAAGGCGTTCTGAATGACATTACATTATTTGTTCAGAAAATGTACCAGTGTGCATCGTCGTTTCCCCCCACATACACCACGGAGTGTTTTAAATTTCAGCAGGAGAAAACTTGGCAGCAGCAGAAATGGCTCAGAATTAATAGACTTCACATTCTTCCTCAACATCCAGACCAGTCTTGTGTACAATCTAGCTCAGCAACGTAGCCACGCTCTTAAAGTCAGACCTCTCACGGTCAATCTTTATGGGGTTACTAGACGCAGGTCTGACTTCACCCAAGTCTTAATAGAGAATGGGCTGGATCATAAAGGCCCAAACGCACTGGAAGCAATAGAAATTTGAACCCTCAGAAGCATTGGTACCTACAATTCACAGCCACGAGAGGTATCATTACTGTATCTTATTTCATGAGGTGTCCATAGTCTGTTCTACAGGCTGGGTCTTATATTTGGAGCTAGACTATATAGTGTTCATGCTGTGTTTTGTCACTTATGTCCTGCTGTCCTGTTAGTTTTCTGCTTAGTTTGCGGTCACGGTATCGAGTGTTATTTTGCCTTAAAGTAGGCCAATGGTCACTGTGGCTCCAGACACCTCACTGAAAACAGGCAATTTGGCCCTCTGTTGACACTTCAAAATTGACCGAGTTTGGAGCAGATGCATCAAGGTGGTTTGACACACCACTTGAGGCGTCTGCTGCACATTGGCCTTTTGAAAACACAGGTGTCTGATGCTTCCAGCGCGTTTCTGCCTTACTTTTACTTTGTCAGATTTTGGTGGGAAATCTCAGTTGGGCTCAATTTAAAAAACAAGGGACATGTTTGTTGTTAAGTGCCTTCTAGACACATCTCATTTAACATGGCTTGAACAAAAGAAGGGGAGGCAGAAGCCTTTTGTGTAGACAGTGCCATGGGACCTGGCATACAAAGGCATGTCAACAGCTTACTCTAGCTAAGGTCATCTTTTGTCCACTGGTAGGTAGAAGGGGGTCAGGTATATCCCAAATAGAAAAAAAAATGTGCCAGTATAAACAGAAGTTGGAGCCAAAAGAAAACAGGTATCTATTTACGTTGTTAGATATTTAGCTGGACACTCTTATCCAAAGAAACAATGAATGAGCAGGTCGGGGTTCAGTGATCCGTTTGAGGACACTTCTGACAGGAAACATGGAGCAAACCTGCGATGTTTTCAGTTACAGGACCATCACTGCTAACCACTACGCCACCGTGCCACCCTACTTTCCTTTTCTCTGTACCATGTGGGGAATACCTGTTTTCTTTTGCATCGTTTTGACCGATGCCCATTGTTGATCTTAGTACTGCAAAGGGCTCGGGAACCTCGTCACAAGCTGGTTTATTATTAGGCTTTTCATTGGAAGTGATGCCCACGCCCCCTTTGTCATCGGGGAAGGAAACTAACTTCTTTTTTTTTGTTTGTCCACAGGCCAGGGTCTGATAAATCAGAAATTCACCAGCCACATTGAGCAATCCAACAAGGTTTTTCAGAATAGGACTTTCAAACAGTGGTTGGTTACCTGGCAAGGTGGCCAGTAGATTAGACAAACTGACCAGCCACGGCCAGAGATTTAGGAGCTAGTGGTTGGTGTTAATTTCAGAGAATCAAGATCATTTAAAGTAATAAACCGTAGCCAGAATGACAGGCCTGTGATTCCACTGTATGCCATGTTAGGAGTGTCTCCTCTAAAAGTTATATTTGCATTCAAAGACACGTTTCATGCAAAACAGTATATTTTTTTTCAAACAAAGAAACACACATTTCTTTTATATGTTCATCTAAAAAAGAAGCTTCATTTCTTTTTATATATATATATTTATATATATATTTATATCAGATTTTTTCTATACTTTTCCAGGGCAGGCACCGTACACACACCGGGTACAGAGGCATGCCACACTTGCATTGCTTTTGCACTCTACAGTTGGTTGGCTGGCAGGCATGATGTCATCCAGGCAGTGCTGCGGTTGGTGAGTGTATTGGATGTCTGCACCAACTCTGAACACACACACACACACACATTCTCTCTCTCACTTTCTCTGTTCTCTCTCTCTCACACACACACACACACACGAACAACCTCCTGCATTATCCTCCCAACCTGGGGCTATTCCCTGCCATAGTTGCAGAGGGAGCGTCACACTGCTTGGATGACATCCCAGTAGGGGCAGGGTCTACGGTCGGTCCAACAAGCTTCAAATGGAATAATAAAAGCAGCGCAGCAAGGCTCTGTGGCGCATGCAGAGATGGGCTGGGAATGGGTGGGGCCTGGGATCGGGAGGGTCAAAGGTCAATGGAGGGCGGGCAGGGTTCAAATGGAAGGTGTGTGGCAGGGGGGTAGGGTCTAGCCCAGGGTTGCAGACAGATTCATGAATGGGAGGGGGTGGGGGTTGTGTTGGGGAAAGGGTGGCAAGGCAAGGAGGGTCAGTGGTAACTTCATGATGTTTACGTTAGTATTTTCTTTTTTTCCTCATTTTTTCATCTTTATGTGATTTTTTTTTGTCGCATTTCTTTTTTTTTTTTTTTTTTTTTTTTTTAACATGGTACAAGTAGTATGATGACACAACTTAGGCTCAGAGTGGTGGGTGGTTGAATCTACTACTGCTGGTTGTAATGGTAGGAGGATGGAGAGGGGTGTTATGGGAGAAACGTCTTTTTCAGGGTACGTTTGCTACATGAGTTTTCAACTGTATACACAATATAAATACATAGAGGGGTAATACTAATGCCAATATATTGTATATTTATTTGCTATTTGTGCTCAGTTACGTACTGTAGGTTTGCAAATATTGCTAGTAGTCATGTCTTACCCAAGTTGTTCCCTAATAACCTGGATTAAGTTTATGGTATGTAGACTGCAGCTACTTTGTAGTGTCGTAGTTTTGACAGTAAAATGTGCATACTACAATGTAGTAATATGACTTTACAGTTACAAAATTACTAATTATTAAACATATTCAAAATGTTAGAATTGATCTCAGTTCAATCAGTAAACAATTTATAATCACACATAGAAACCAATGTTGTTTAGTTAGATAACACTTGACTCGTAGCAAGAGAGATGCATGTGTGTTCATGCGTCAAACATATGACTTAAATTAGAAATAGCTTAACTGTTCAGCATACACTGCTGAGGCATGGTCTCACATCGGACCATAGCGCCATCAAACACACACACACACATACATACACACACACACACACATACACAGTCACATACACTCCCGCACACACACACACATAAGCTCTGACATGCATCTATATTGTATCTTGGGATTTGTCTGTGCGACATTGCAGCAAGAAAGCTCCAACCCCCTGTCATCCCAACCAATCAGAGACCCTCTCCACAGTTCCCATGAGAAAAAGGAGTGATAAAATGATGATAGACCGATAGGGGAGGGGGGGATAAAGGAGGTGGAAGGAGGGATAATCTCACCAAATCAGATAATAGAGGAGGAGAACGACAAGACGGAACTGTGAGGAAATGCACTGAGTTGTTTCCTGCCCATCTAGGACACAGGATGTACAAAGTGCATATCCCAGTGTCCATCCAGTCGTCCTTACGTCTCACGATAGGGGTTAGTACCAGACTCTCGCTGTGCTTCAATATGGTGTCTTGAGAGACTGGCTAAAGGCCAAATGACTTAGTCTGTGTGTGACCGTGCTCTGTTCACCCTGCACATTGCTGAACTATCGTTAACAGAGGGTTGGTTCAGTGTATACCACAACCCCCCACTTTTTCTGCTTCTATCCAGGGAGCCACAGCTGCCCCTCCCCACCCATCCATTCCTCCATCCACCCCCGGTGAAGCAGAATGCAAATTGCTCCTGCCACTCGGCTATGTCTGCTATGTCTAAAAACCCGTATGATGAATTCTGCAGTGGGAAAATAGGGGGAAGAGGGAGGGGAGGGAGTCGTGAGGTAATGGGGGAGGGGTAGAGAGGGGCATTTTGGGATAGTAATGAAGGGGAGTATTGATCAGAGTCACATGATCTCAAAACAAAAGGGGAGGAGGGGGGTGGGGGTCCTTGTTAGGGGTGCCATTTAGATTGGATTGGGATGATGATGTCATGTATGTATGCCCAGGATTTGTTCTCTCCCACAATGGAGAGAGATGAGGAACGGTAAAAAATAAAAAATAACAAAAAAAGGCTAATAAAATAGAGGGGGGAAAAAACAAACTCTTTTTCAAAATGTAAAAGTATGATACAAAAAACAGCAACAAAAGCAAAATAGTAATAAAAAAGTTAGTGACTTTAAAGATGAAATAGTAGAATAGTGTTAAGTAGTCGTAGAAGTTAGCTCTAATGATACAAAATAAATAAAAGCTGTCAGAAGAGAGGACGCGGTCGGGGCTCGCTTCGCGGCAGGTCAAGGAGGGTCGTGGCTCTCTCTCTCTCTGTCCCTCTCTTTACTCCACCTCTCCCTCTCCCTCTCCCTGTCACCCCTCACTCCTCACGGAGCTGCAGGCGGTAGCGGCTGTAGCGGATCTGGAAGAAGAGCCTCTCCAGCGGCGAGCGGCTCATCCCGGGGAGCCGGTAGTCCTCGCTCCGGCCCGTTCGGCGGAAGCCCAGCGACTCGTACAGCTTGTGGGCGGCCAGCTTGACCGCCGTCGTGCCGAGGACCACGGCGGCGTAGTTGTTGCGCATGGCGAACTCCAGCACGCGGCGGCCCAGCGCCTTGGCGATGCCTTTGCCGCGGTAGCGCGAGTCCACCGACATGCGGCGCAGCTCCACGGCGTTGTTGTCGTCGTCCTCGCGGCCCTGCGCCTGCCACGATGCCCACCACGCGGCCCTCCAGCACCGCCACCCAGAAACAGGAGCCTGGCGGGAGAAACAACACAGTTAGGTTTAAATATCTGACAAAGCCTGGAGCTACAAAAACACGTTCATGCCTTTCATCGCTGCTCTGAAGAAACATTGACGATATGAAAGGCAAGTGGGTCTAAAGCCTTAAGAGTGTGCGGTAGAATAATCTCCTCATTGCACAGAGTTAGTTTGCTTGCGGCCAATAAAAACATATTGGATAGAGGACCCTCACGCTCAACTACTCTCTAGATGCTACGCTACGTTTCAATCCAAACACTTTCTACAGTAAAAGCCGCGTTACTGGAGAGCATTTTAATGTGAAAGCTCTTATCTGTATCCATTGAACACAGCATTAGCCTCCCGATGTGCCCCGACATAATGGAATACAACACACTTAACAAAATAAGCTTCATTAATGGCCTCCTGATATTTGGATGGATGGAGGAATGGGAGGGACGGGAGGAGGAGGAGGAGGATGTTGGGCACCAGAAACTTCAGTTAGGATGAATGGCCGTTGTTCCCATTAGCAGCATCATGTTATATTGGCTTAAATAGTCTGAATGGAGAGGATGGAGGGAGGAGATGAACGAGGAAGGCGACTACCAGTGACTGACTGGTGCTTAATGGTATTATCCTCTCAGTGAGACGCTGTTAATTAAAAGCACAGTCATGACTGAGCGGTCACTTAGGGCTCAGAGCGTCAGGGAGCAGATACACTGATAGCTAGAGAGAAAACAGACAGGGATGGAGATGACATAGAAGAAATTGATAGAGACAGTTTTAATTTTTCTTTGATTGAAGGTTTACACGGCCATTCAGGTGAGTTTCATGAACCTCGTATCTTATTTGATTAAACTCCCATTTTGTAATTTCAATACTACATGGGCATTAATGAAAAAAATGCTTTATTTTCTTATGTTTTTCTGCTGTTTTTACCCAACAGCAGCAGTAACGCTTCATTTGTCAGAGGCAACTCATACTGTGTGTCTCTCAGAGTTATCACATAGACGTAGACGTACATAGACAGGCACGGGTGACAGACAGACACCGAAACACACACAGGCACGAAAGCAAACAGCGATAATTCAACGTAGATGGACGTGTCAGCAGACGATGCTCCTCCACCAGAGTACCGCTAAGAGCTTGAGTATCACCCTGTTTTCATATTGATCTGTATTTGTGCTGTACTAAGCCTGCAAGTTGTAAGCCGTTCTCTCAGACACTGGGCGATCATGTTTTTTTGAGTGATGTGTTCACTGACAGTAGTGCAGATTACAGGGACCAGTGCAGATAGCGTCCCCGTGCACAACGCAAACATTCCTACGGGAACGACCGGCTCACGGGATGTTCAACAGAGTGCTAACGCTTCACGAAAAACAAAGAATCGTTTTATCTGTTGGAAAACGCTCGGAGTCGTCACGTTCCTTTTTGAAGTCACTCCCGCTTTGAACCTCAAACAAACGGCTTTGAAAATGAAGGTTTAAACGGTGTGGCGCGCGACCGTTTTCTTTACCATTTGTACTGTTTCAAGGAAAATACCCTTTGTTCAAATATCCCTCACATCAACTGCAGCTGTATGTATGGCTCGCCCTGGCAGGGGTTTTCTACTGCAATCCCATCTGTTTGTTATAAATACATCTGACTTTTCCATGACTGGCAGAGGCTGAGCTGCAGAAAATAAAATCTGTGGCCTCCATGAACTCTGAATCTCTCTCTCTCTCTCTCTCTTTCTCCCTTCACTTTCTCTGACTCTCTTGCTCTCACACACACATACACGTGACATCACACACACACACTCAGGCGGTGACATCATCATCCTGCCTTGTGGAGTCCCGTGTGTCGGGGGGGGGGGGGGGATTTGAAGGCCCTGCAGGCCTCTGTTAAGCCGACCCGGAGGCTTGTCATGTATGTAGGTCTGTCATATGTAGGTCGTGTCGCCTCGATGACTGGACGTTTCTTACGTAACCACATGACAGGATTTCTGGGCAATGAAGTCCTTCAAACTTTGAAAAAAATGGAAAAAACAGCTGCCATTTGTGCCAAGTTTTAATTGAGGGGTGAGCATCCAGTTCAGACGCCGCCATGTGTTCAAAAATGATTGTTTAAGAGATTGTCTGAGTTGCTAAGGCCCAATAGTTGTAAGTGGTGAAGTGTTAAGCTCCCCTTACCAATATTATGGAATGGTGTTCGATTATAGACAGATGTCAAGTCTGCAGCATGGACTCCAGTGGCACTCTGCCGGCATTATTATTATTATTGTGTGTGTGTGTGTGTGTGTGCGCGGGTGGCGGGGGGGGTACGCTTCCATAAAGCCCTCCTGACCATCTGTCTGAACTGAGCCTGTGCCAGGAATCAGGACAGCACAGGAAAGCCACCCCAGTGTGTGTGTTTGTGTGTGTGTCTGTACTCCTTAACACTATGGCTCAAAAAGATCACTCCGCTCACACATTTGACAATGAACTAAGAAAAACACACATTCACACTACACACACACACACACAAATATAAACTCTCCTTCTCCCTCCCTCCCTCCCTCCCTCCCCCCTCCTCCTCCTCCTCTTCCTCTCTCTGCCAGTGAAAGCTGAGGAGGTTGGATTGACCTCTAAGCCTCCCGGTGTCGTGGCTCAAGGAACTTTACATCTGCTGCATCTGACATCGCTACTATCAAGCCGCATGGGTTCAGAGGAGCTCAGCACCGTTAAGCTGTCATTATCTCTGCTGGGGACGCCACTCTCTGGAGACAGGATGACAGAGAGACACCGAGAGGTAGAATAGGAGGAGGGGAATTACAGCTTGAGAGGAAGTGTGAAATGTGTAACATTAGATGAAAAGATGTTTCTGGACCCGGCGTTTCCTCATGCGGGGGCAGCAGCCTCGCGCGGGCTCGTGACCCGTTGCCGGTTCAAATCCCCAGACTAGCTGGGGGGATGTGGGTGGGAAAGGGGAGGAGCAACGCTCTCCCCTCCACTCCCCACCCTTAACAATCACTGTCAGGTTGAGCAAGGCACTTAACCCTCGACTGCTCCGCTGCTCTGTGGCCAGTAGAAGACTGTGGTGGTACTGGGCAGCTCCCGGTGTGAATGTGTCGATAAGTAAAGGATGATCCTTTCGGTCCGAGGATCAGATGTGTGTATCGCTGCTGTTTATTTATAGGTGGCAATTTTTAACTCGCCTCTGTGAGACGGACTGAAGGGGGCGAGTTGGGGTGAGTCGAACAGACAGAGCGAGGCGGTCGACTTAGGACTTCCTCACACACAAAAACACACACACACATTCTGGTCCTCCATGCTAGACTGGGTGTGTGTGTGGGGGGGGTTGTCACAAGAGGAGACACTAATGTGTCTGTCTGCTGCTGTTAGGAGGAAGGGTTTGAACTGACATGAAGTGAAGGGTCACAAGTTCAATCCTCGTAATAGCCAATGTGTCAATCAGCAATCTTGTGTCCTTGAGGAAGACGAGGTAAATCTTCCTCCTATTGATCCTTCCCCCTCCTCCGATCGACCTTCTGTTACTACTAAACAGGTTATAATTCATAGGAGAGAGAGTGAATGCCTAGTACTCTCTGCTCCCTCAACTACCTCAACAACTCAACCCTTTGTTAGCAGCCATGACTTTAAGGACAAGATGAGGAACATTGAACTGTTGTGCAGCTACGTTGGAAACTAGCTAGCTTGTTGAGCATCAAGTTATTTGATTGGCCTACGAGTCGCTGCATTGCACCATAGGATATGTAGTTTTCGAATAGATACACACCCTATTCATTTTTTTTTGGGAGAACATCATAGATTTTGAATTATACCTGTATGTTTACACCTCAATAGATACACCAGAAACAATCGGTGCACTGAACACCACCAGAGTAGACGCTGACGAGGAGCTTGAGCTGGGCAGGCTCTCCTCCCAGTGGTTAACAGCACAGTACTGTGGTTGCACTGGGCAGCTCACAGGCCTGAATAACTGTTTTAATATGAAGCAGGGAGGTCCCATAAAAGAGCTTATTCACCCAGTAGGAGAGGGAGAGGGACGAGGAAGAAGTCATTCATTTATCCTCTCTGAGAGAAAGAGTGAACAGAGGAGATGGGAGGCGAGGCATCAGTATTAACAGTAATAGCGGTGGGCCTGAAAGGATCCATTATTGCCACGAGGGCATACAAACCCTGAAGGGGGGAGGGCGGACAGGGAAACATCAATAATGGGTGGAGTCTACCATTATTGCAGAGGGGGGGGAGGGGTTGACCTGGAGGATGCAGATGTTCTCAAGTCGAGACGTAAATCAAGACGGAGAATGAAAGCCAGGGGGAGCTTTGAGCGTTGAGCATCATTTGAAATGATTCTCATGTGAGGAACAATCAGATTACCTGTTTTCTTAATACGACAGATCTCATTTCTCCTGACTGTAACGCAAAGATATGAATGTGCCTCTGTGCATGCGCGTGGGAGCGTCACATACGGGCCGATGTTGTGATACGAGGCCTGTACCAAAAAACTAAAAAAAACACACGCACTCACACAGGCGCACGCACACACACACACACAGACACGCACAGTTTTATGGTGTCTAACAAGATTATGCTCTTTTCCTTCAGACGAAACCTCGGGGGCTAATTCAGTTGATAAGCGTTCAGTCTAGACACCGCCTCACTGTGCTTGCAGTTCACTTCTCCCTGAGCCAAACACTGTCCTGAACACTCTGGGGTGTAAGCCCTAACAAAAGCCTATAAGTGGCTTGACTCTATTCTGTGTTTGTGTGTGTGTGTGTGTGTGTGTGTGTGTGTGTGTTGGCGCAAAGAAATGTGTTCAAATGAAAAAAACAAATGGCGAATTTGTGTCGTTATTGACGTGCTGTGTTTGTTGCATCTTTGAACCGAGTGATGCACCTCTGCCTTTGCCTGTCTTCCAGCGGATCGTCCAGCGGTGAGTAAAACTGTTGCATCTTTGCATCCTTAATCCGAGCCTGTTAGGCGGTAATGAGCGGGTGGGCGTTGCCGGGGGCGATGAGTGGTGCCGGTGTCAGCTCATGTTAAAGCTTAACTCCAGCTGTTTTTTTGACCCTATTTTCCATCACACCGATCAATTCTGACCAGAAGCCGCCAGCCGGCCGGCAAAGAGGAAGTGAGGCGGTTGCTAAAGCAACGGCCGAGATGGCATCATAGCTCTACGGCAAAGGCATCTACATCTTTTCACCGGCATGTCAACCGCTGTGTGGAAGACATGCTGTGGGGGTTGACATTGTCCGCTGGCCCTGCAGCACTGTATTGACGAGCTGTGCCCCCAGGCAAGCAAGATGTAAGTAGCTCTGTAGCGAAGCAATTGATGAGAGTTCAGTGTGATGGAAGATGGGTAAATAGGGCGCCCAGCGATCTGCTCCAAGTAATGCATCCTTTCCCCACTACGCACACACACACACACACACACACACACACACGCCATACTCCCTCCCGCTGAGATTAAAGTGCATGCTGGGAGTATGGATCAGCCTGTCATATAGCCCCTGCACATCAGCAGTTTCTCCCACTGTCACCGACCAACGAGGCAACAAGCAAACGCAGGACACACACACCCTCATCACATGTACACAAACACACACACACACACACACACCGCGATGTGATCACAGAGGATGAATTACGTGAGCACTGAAACAGCCTTTACCATCAACTTGGCCTATAAACTACACTTGATACGCAAAGGAGATCGATGCATTGGCTTGTGTGTTATTGGCGCGCACGCACACACACACACACACACACACACACCCTTCCCTGTTACATCTCCATTAGCTCAGAGCCATTCATTATTGAGAATGCATTACCTGACCCTCTACCATTAAGTTTTACTGCCTCGGCCCATCAGTGCGTCTACACTTTACTGTGTGCATGCTTTTGTTCACATGTATGTCTTACTACAGCCCAGATCTCTCTCTCTCTCTCTCTCTCTCTTTCTCTCTCTCTCTCTCTCTTTCTCTCTCTCTCTTGCTTATCAACAACAGGCTTCACAATGGGTTATCTGTAAGGATCAGGCCTTGTGATTGGTCACCAGAGACGTGATAGTGAGAAAATGCACCGATGCTGCTGTTAACTCATCGTCTAGTGTTTGTTCGGTATTGATTTAATTTGAAAGAAAATCCTGAGTGTAGCGACACTACAATGCATTATTGACGATCCTCATTCCACACTGAATGGCCATAGATGTACTTGCAGGATGATAACTGACGAGTGATGCTTTCAGTCTGACTTCGTGCCTGTTAGCATTCACTCTTACCGGTCTGTTAACAGGAGAGACAGACAAACATGTGAAAGTCCACATGGCTAACCTCATGACGGCTCAAAATATCAACTGGATCTTTACAGTCTCCAACTATGTGTATCCTATTCTGTGTTTTTTTTCCTACTTTGACCCGTCTCTCCACGTGTATTTCTATTATTGGCAGCGAAAGCTCTCGAGAATATGATGCTGCTTCTAATTTAGCCTCCAGCAGATCATAGCTGTACTAGCTTAGTGTGCAAATTGTTATTATTTGTGAAACTTTGTGTAGATTCATCTATGTGTGTCATGTGAACCTGTCCATGGACAACAGAAGACGATGAGCTATTTGCTGACTCTGGTTAATGTCGCTGTCCCCTGTCGCTGATAAATGAACAAGTGAGCATCAAAGAAGTCATTTCGAGTGGGTTTTTTTTTTTTTTTTGCTTGGCTGGGAGGAAACATCACTTCCTCGTTGCCAGGATGATGGATAACCCAGTTGCCCACAGCAGGGCCTCCTCCACACCCTCACCAGAGAAGAGAGATACAGAGAGGGAGGGAGAACGGAAGAGCAATAAAGGTGGGAGAGAAAGAGGAGGATGATGTGGCTGAAACCGCAGGCAGCAGCTTCTATCTATGGCGATGGCTCGCTCGTCAATAATAGCCCTCGCAATTGGTCATCTTTAAGGATCGGGTGATCGCGATCGGTCGCCAGAGAGTGCTGATGGTGAGAAAATAGCAACATCCCCCAACAGGGATAAAAAAACTAGACAGATAGAGTAACAAGGAGCGATCGAGGTGGGAGAGAAACAGGGAGGGCGAGGGAGGGGAGAAAAAAAAAGTGACAGGGATGTTGAGGTGGAGCAGGGGGAAAGAGAGGAAGAGGTGGAAGTAGAGGAAAAGAGAGGGCGAGATGAGACGGGAAAGGATGCTAAAGTAATCTAGTGTTTGCTGAGGTGCTTCAGCTGACGAGTCGGAGACGTCCCCTGGGAGGCTCCTTTGTCTGCTACCCAGCAACCACTATTGCCTCTCTCTCTCACACACACACACACACACACACACACAGATATAGCTCGGAGTTGAGGAGCACACCCCTCCCCCATATGCAATGCCCCCATTTTTCTATCTAGCACTCACCTCCTTCCCTCCCTTCACACATCTTTCCCTTTCTCTCTCTCTCTCTCTCTCTGTCGTTCAGAGCTAAAATAAGCACATCAGGTACCAGTGGAGGAGGCTGTTCTCTGTCCCCTGGAACAGAGCAGCACACACACACACACACACACACACACACAGGGCTATAAAGAGACTGACCGGCAGGTATGATACACTGGTTTCACGGAGACTGGTCACCTCACCACTGAGTGGGCAGTACTTCCAGCCAGCGACAGCTTGGCCCGGTGTCCAGTGTCACCGTCATTATATTACATGGTAGGACCCTTAGCTGAGGCTCCAGAGTGACTTAGTGAGTGGGCGGCGGTGGAAGCTTAAATACCTCGATCACCAATGTGTTTAGCTTTGCTAGTGCAGACCGACATGCTGCCCGGCGGTATGACCGGCTTATCAATAAAGACATCATCCCTCCGACGGCATTCTGCCATAATCTGCCGGGAGAGACACACACCTCTCACGGTTTATAGGCTTCCGTCTTCATTTCCAATCCCATTTCTCTCGCCGAATGCACCGTAGTCATTAACGCACCGTTGGGGGACCAGATATTGATCAACAGATTGACTGATGTTTGATTGATGGGGCGAGAATTATTCGTTTGTTGTGAAAGCTGAGGAGGAGTCAGCAGCTATTTATATACAGGGAACGGTAAAGCATTTTCCTGCTCTTCGTACAGCCTTCTACTACTACCGACCATTGTTGCTAGAAGTTGCTTTACAGCCCTCAACACACACACACACACACACACACACATATAGTTTTTATGGAGCAAACGGCAGGGGCGACAGCTGGCCTTTAGTGACAGTGGAGTGAGTGATCACAACACACACACACACACACAGAGGAGAGATAAGGGTATTGATTGGTGTAGTCGAGGCATGTGACTCCAGTCGTTCCTCCTCTCCTCATAACCTGGCTCTCTGTCGCTCTTCCTCTTCTTCCTCTCCTCATAACCTGGCTCTCTGTCGCTCTTCCTCTTCCTCCTCTCCTCATAACCTGGCTCTCTGTCGTTCTTCTTCCTCTCCTCATAACCTGGCTCTCTGTCGCTCTTCCTCTTCCTCCTCTCCTCATAACCTGGCTCTCTGTCGTTCTTCCTCTCCTCATAACCTGGCTCTCTGTCGCTCTTCCTCTTCCTCCTCTCATAACCTGGCTCTCTGTCGCTCTTCCTCTTCCTCCTCTCATAACCTGGCTCTCTGTCGCTCTTCTTCCTCTCCTCATAACCTGGCTCTCTGTCGCTCTTCCTCTTCCTCCTCTCATAACCTGGCTCTCTGTCGCTCTTCCTCTTCCTCCTCTCCTCATAACCTGGCTCTCTGTCGCTCTTCCTCTTCCTCTCCTCATAACCTGGCTCTCTGTCGCTCTTCTTCCTCTCCTCATAACCTGGCTCTCTGTCGCTCTTCCTCTTCTTCTTCTCCTCATAACCTGGCTCTCTCTGCGGCCGGTGTCCATTTCGCTACAGTTCACTCGATTCGCAAACAAGTTCAGCGTGCGCAGCGGTGACGGAGCCTTTATTCTCACTCGTTCGCTTTATAGTTTGGATATGAGGCAACAGATATGGTTATGGCACCAGATTCACACTTTTTCAAACACACACACACACACACACACACTGACAAGGGCATTATACTGATTGCACTTTATACACATAATACTGCCCCTCACACCCTCTCTCTCTTCCCTTCCTTCTCTCTCTCTCTCAGTGACTACATTGAAGTGAAACCAATATGAAGGTGGCTGCTCATCTAGGCCGGGACATCCCACCACGTATTCACCGGTAGGGGAAACACTGATTTCAACTGAAAAACAACACGTTCACCCATGTCATGCCTTCTGACACACACTGTCCCCTGGAACAGTGTGTGTCACACACACACACTTTTTAGAAGCACACACATCTGCACACATAACATTCCCCTGTGTCATCCCCTCACACACACACATTTGACACGTACACACCACATGTACACAAACGTAACATTCCCCATGTCATACTCTCTCACACACACACACACACACACACACATCTTATATACAGTCACACACTCACACACACACACACACAGCGTCTGATACGCACACACACAGTGAACATAGACACAACCCCACTGAAATTCCCTATGTCATCCTATCTCACGCACACACATAACATTCCCTGTGTCATTCCCTCCCACACACACACACACACACACATTAACACACCCATAACATCCCCCGTGCCACATATTTCACACACACACACAAACACACACACACACACACACACACCATAAAGAATGGCAATGACGTCAGCAGTGCCTCTCTCTCAGGTCTGTGTGCTGGAGCCCAGGTGGGCGTCCCAGTGGGCCCATTCAGTTTGCATGGCTGTGATCAGTAGCATTGTCCAAGAGCAGTGGTGCCTGACCCCCTCTAAACCATCACAGCCCTGCAGCAATAATGGGAATGCTAAATTGCAATTGTGTATGCAGTGGATTACCAAGCCAGTGGGCACAATGTCAGAGAGGGAGGGGGTGGGGGGGTGCAGGCAGAGATCAATTGACAGGCTCAACCAACACCTGCTTCATATCAGCCACATGGAGTTAATGGGGGACAAATGAATCCAAGATGTTACGGGGCAGAGGAATGTGTGTGCCTGTGCTGCTGCATGAGCTTCTGTGTGTGTGTGTGTGTGTGTGTGTGTGAGAGAGAGAGAGAGAGGGGGGGGTGAGGGAGACTTAATCGCGCTCAGGCCATCACTCGCGTCCAAAGCCCGGCCGGCTCCTGAGCAGAATAAATAGTTAGAGATCACGCGGGAGGTGGATTGATTTTTCCAATTAGGAGCCGTAGTGGAGGAAATGAGCCCTGCCGACACCGAGTGTGCTGCAGAAAGTGTATCAGCAGTTTCCTCTGTGCAATCAATAGCCCTGTGTTGCACACCCCCCCCGTTACCAAGTGGAGCTCAGAGAGAGAGAGCGAGTGGGAGAAGGAAACTGGGGGAGGGGGTGAGAGAGAGAGAGACAGGAAGGGTGAATGGAGAGGGAGGAAGCAGGGAGAGAAGGAGGAAGGGGGAAGGGAGTGAGACAGGAAAAGAGAGAGACGGCCTGCATATTTGATGCCTCTGCATCACCTGAAAAAGACTCCAAGATCCAACTCATGCTAGCATGGTGGTGGTGGGGGGGGGGGGGTGCATAGCTGTCTGTCTGCCTGCATTCTGGTCCAATAGTTGGGGGTTTCTATCAAACACAGGCCTCATCTGGACCATTTGGGTGACACATGTCTTCATCCACTTTGTCTCGAGCCCTGTTTGAAATCAACCCTCTGGCGGTGGAGCATCGCCCACTGACCAACCGGACAAACACCTATCACTCTCATGATTCACACTAGAGTTAGTTTCTTTTTGTCAGAGAAAAGGTTCGCCCCCTTGTCTTACCTGTGGGTTTCATGTAATAAGCCTCTATGTCAGCCATGTCCGTGTGCAGAGCACAGTCCAGATAACTGTGGATAACTTTCCTGCTGTAGAAGTAGCGCGCACCCATGAGAATGAAGGGTGCACAGCAGGTCAGCGTGACGGATTTGGTCATGACAAAGCACATTACTATGGAGAAATGGAAGAAAAATAAACGAAACCTGTCAGAAAAGAGAATCACATGTTTGATTTTGGTGGAATTCGACCCCACACAGACACAGCAGAAAAAGAGCAGTGGCATTATCACACATTTAAACATCAATAAGTGTCAATGGTTGAATCAAAATGTGTTAATCGTACACAAGGCAACAGATAAACATCAGATTGCATTCCTTTGAAACAAGGAGCATCAGTGTGTTTGCATGCTTACTATATTTGACAGCATAAAATATGTGTTGTTGTGGCTCAGACTCAGAGTAGTAGATTAGAGTTACAGTCTATACTGGAGTAATTACTCTGTAGTGACACTGGAGGGCGCAAACGGAAACGCAGACAAGCAGGCTGTATGCTGCATAGCATGTTGCTGCCTGGCATGCAATAACCTAGTGGTTGGGTTTACTCCATTGCACCTCGAGCTGGTGTGAAAACTGAAATGTAGCGGGTCGTGTTCATACATCACGTTAGTAACTGGGATTATTGACTAATTCAGCTAAATGGGAATATATCAGACTGCAATGCGTTTATTCTCCCTGCTAGTCTGTCAGTCTTGATTTTTTTTTTTGGACCATGTTACTGATAAAGGACTTGGTACAGTTAACGCCTAAAGACACCGAGTAATGTATTTTTATTCACCCACAGGCGTCCAGGGGTGTAGCAGCGTGGAGCGTAAAGGTACGGTCACGATGCGTGGCTGCACAAGTGGACTTCATCCACGAGGCATTAATCCGCGCCGGCAACATTAACAAAGCCGAAGAGATCAGAGCATGACTGGCGCATAGGCTACTGCTTCTTGTGCAGCGCGCGCGGGGTGGTGGTGGTGGGGGGGGTTGCTCACTGTGCGTGTGCGCGCAGTGGGAAATAATGTGTGTGATGGGATCCACAGGGAGTGCTTTTGGCTACGTGCGCGCACCCCGTGGGCCAATCCTCAAATTCATTCATTCATTCATTCATTCACGGCACCGGCATGTCATCACATCACCGGCTATATACATGCACCATGCGCCGGGCCATGCCTTTTGTTGCATGATGAGCAACATGCCGGCGTGCCGAGGAAAAGAGGGCGACGTTGACACAGTCCGTTATTACAACAGAGTTCAACTAAACAGCGCTATGTCGCCTACGGCTACACGGTAATGCAGATAAAAAGATGGTAGGAATTATGTGGGGATATGAACAACGGGAGTTATATCATAAATCTCAGAAGGATACTCTGAAAAAATCACAGTAAAACTACAATTCCCTACAGCAATGTTATAGTGATACTATAAGAGATAGAGAAAATACCTTTAAAGCACGATATTAACACAGTATAAACTCACTATTGAGCACCACAGACACACTATAAGTCCCTATAGGAATATTAGGATTTTAGTTCGGGATAACGTATAAGTTATTAGGAGGAAAGTGGGTCTATAAGCTGTGATATCTGAGTAAATGAGCGGAATGGTGAGCTCAATGAACAGGCTAAAATACATGTCTGTGTGATGCTCAGTACTGAGGGTACTTACATGTCAGGAGAGCATATAAAAACTGGGTCTTGGGCTGCTGCCTGAGCCCCCTGAACGCCGTGTTGGGTATCCTCTCCATGATACCCTCGTAAAAGATGCGCCGCACCTCCACTTGGTCCCCGCGCTCGAACTCGCGGATGAACACCGCATCTTTCCTCACATCCTTGTCCTCGACGGGGTTCAGAGCCGCACTGGACTGGGGGGAGCTCCACATCATAGACTCTTTTTTGGTCCCAGGTATAGCATCGTGTTCATCCGCAACAATTTTAGTCTCGCAAACCATTTTGGGAGACGAAAAATGCATGCAACTGGCCGCAAAAAAACAACTGCACTTTGGAAAAGAAGAAGAGAGAAAATGGATGAGGCGTGCCTTTCTTGGGGTATTATTATTATTTTTAAAAACAGAGAAACGATGAAGGGGATAAGACGAAAGGGGGATGTTCTGCTGCAACCCTGAGCGTTTCTGACGACCAAGACTTGCAGGTGTAATTCAAGCAGTATTTATAACAGGGTAGGGCGGGTAGATTCAGGTTCAGGGGTTGGGGTGGTCATCCCGCTGCACAGATTGGTGGAAACGATGCGCCATGTGATGCCGATGGGTGCAGGAGGGAGGGGAGAGGGGGTCTGGAGAGACACAATCTCATAGTCTCTGCATCTGAACAGTCTTTTGGACCGGCGAAGTGCCACACATGTGTATTTTGAGGACGGGGGTGGGTGGGGGTGATGATGGCTGGGAGTGATGGTGAGATTGCGTAGAGAGGTTATTTCTGAGCAGGTTTGTCTTCATAATGTCTCACAATGAGGAGGATCCCCCCTTTTTTGTTGAGATGGCAAAGGATGTGATACGCACCACAAAGGCGCAAGGTAAAACCAGGGCTCTGCGTCAAATAGGAGGAGATCTTGCTGATGGGTCTTCGGATGTAAACCGTAGGCTATAGGCTAGGGAAATATTTGATTGAAGGTCCGAAAACCTCTTCGAATGTTTTAAATTGATATAATCTAAATTCAAGGCCTAAAATATTGCCTTTGAGTCTTCCAAAGGTGTTGCTTTTTTTCCTCGGTTCCTACGTTTCTGGTGAGAAATCTCCGTGGTTGCGCAGATGTATACTGTGATATGGGCCACTGCTACATTTTCTTACTCTCCTGGCTTATTTTTTGTAATTTTTTTTTTTTGGGGGGGGGTGACAATGCTACTTAATTTGATATAAATTGATATTAAATGTCTAAGGAAATCTGTGGTCACCCTAGTGTGCCTGGGCAATGGCTGCAAACCAAGCCCGTGTGTCGTCTCCCCAGTCTGTTGACTGACAGCTCTGCTGCAGTGCAGTGATTCCTCCACGGCTTCCCTTCGCTTTGTCACCCGTCTCTCGTCATCTGGCATCCTTCATATGGGGATACTTCCACCTTACTGCGCATCTGAATGCTTCTCTTATTTTAGTTTTTAGCAAAGTAGTCTACACCCTAAGCGACAGCGAGGACAATCAAGGCTTCACGCACGGCTATGATGATGATGCGCCCCCGGTCTTTTGTTGTGCGTCGACACTCCCTGTAATAAACCGTGACTGTTATCCTGAACCAATCTTCCCAACCAATCTTTTTATTGTGTGCTTCTGATTTATGAAAAATACGTTTTATCATCCCTTCCGAAAACACTATAGTAATCCTGTAATTGACACTGGAAAGATGCTATACAAATATCACAGCAAAACTCCTATAGGCGATTTAAAAAAAAATACCATAAAGTACCATAAGGTCTCAATAAACTCACCATCCAGTACCACTTCAACACTATACATCCCTATAGGAATAGTTTAAGTGTATTATAGTGATTTCGTTGGAGATATTATTAAGAAAACGAAGATTTTCATTTTCATTTTAGCCTATAAAACCTATGAAAACGTGTTTGGCTCCAAGCCGGAGAGGGTGATGTGAAAACTGCGTTAGTGGAGAACCTTGGAAAGCCAAGCAGAACTAGTTTGAACTGGATCATCACAGCCAACCTCCTATCGATAAGGCTGCCCGCCCCCTCCTCAAGGTATCCCCACCCCCCCCCCCTCTCCACCCCCGGATAGTCCTGTGGGAGACCGTCTGTGACAGCCTGGCTAAACTGGTCGACGGGCGGCTCAGCCCGGACTTTTGCTTTTCAGAAATGCGGTACAAAGATTGTCTTTTCACAGCATCAGCACCTGCTCTGCGGCGGGTCTCACCCTGCCAGGCAGACGGAAGATGCTCGGCGCATGCGCAGTGTTTCTCCATGGCTGACTCCGAGCAGTTTGTAATGCTGCCTTCAAGTGCTGTTGGAAATACTGCAAATACCATACGCAATTGATAAACGTGATGTAGGCTAAACAACATTTTCATAATTTTTCTAATGTAATTAAAACTACAGTAAGGCAGTTACATGTCTAATGCACATTTTATCCTCCTTCTGCCATTTGTACTACAAAGTGTGCCGCTTGACTTCTAAAATAACAGCCACCAAAATCAACTTTTGTTACAACTTTTGTTATTTCCCAAGGGGCTTATGACACATCTCACCCCAAAGGTAAAAAGCACAAACAATAAATAAGACAATTTATTTGCCAGAAAATGCCAAACTAAGATACACAAGACATTAGAACTCAAGGAGAAGGAGTGTGGTACAAAAACATTCACAAATGGCAATGGAAATAAAATAACCTTGATGTAGACACTGATAATGAAAGTGGTAGTGTGCGTGCGTGTGTGAACACATAGTCTTTCTAGAAAATAAATCAGCATTTTCATTCACTCGTCAGTGCTCATTCAATGTTGCTTGGGTCTTTATTTTAATTGGTTGCCTAGCAAAGCTCCCAGTAGATGCTGTCTTTAGAACCAACGCCTTCCTACTGCTGAGTTGCACCTTACTGTTGAGTTTGAGGGTGGAGAGGTAGTGATGACTGATCAACATAAACACAATAAATCAACAGTTAATAAAATGATAATAACCTAACACTGGTAAAACTATGACTATAACTATCCTTTAACTATCCTTTAACTGAGTCCAGGCCCATTTTCTAAAATAACAGTCACCAAAAAACTACTTTTCTTACAGGCTGATTTTCCTATAATTTCTGACCTATGTTATTGTTCCTGACCAGTTGAATGTGTGACCGGTTGTATTTACGACTTTAGAACTCAAGCACAAGTTTACAAGGAACCATGAAGGCACCGTGAAAGTAAATATGAGCAATTAGCTGAATCTTAAAAAATAATGAATAAGAACAAAATCTTAAACTGTTTAGGTTTGTTTTCTTGAGGTGACCGATCCTGGATGTAATTGTGAATAGTCTACTTTTTATGTTTTTCTTTTTGTAAGTTACTGTGTACACTACGATTATGACAGTAATGAGATCAAACGTATTCATTAAATGCAGAAAAAAAAACATTTGAAATTGAAAAAATATAAAAGCAATCTAAAAGTCTCAATTCCATCGCAGCACATACAGATATAATGAATTAATTTGGAGTCGCCTCACGGTGGCGTTGCTCTGAACTCACTGCAGTTCACAGCCTGGTGACCTCTGTCACGCTTTTTGTTAATGGTATCAGAAGGGACTGGGAATTGATTTCCAATGGTATGATTAACATATAGTCCTATTGGATCTCAAGTTAAACAATGTTGGACCCTGACACTGTGGAAAACAACAGTTCCAACGTTTCTGAACTATCCACTTACCAAAATAAAATACACCAACATATGCAGTTTGAGAGAATGCATGCGGAGCCCCATATATTGTTCTCGTTTTCTTGAATGTGACCTCTGACACCTTGTATTCCTCGGTAGCTGAAGAAGACGCCCCGAAGGCTGGTTCTTCTCTTGCTGCTCCTGCTGTGACCTCTGACCTCTCTCAGTGACTGGGCAGTTGGGCTGGTCAGGGGACCGAGTGCTGGATTCTGGTCAGAAGTTTAAGACTCAGGCTCCAACACATTCCCACGAGTGCAAGGTACAGCAAGTTTGCTTGGTATTGATCAACAGCCCTGTCAACTTAAAGCAGATATATTATGATCATTTTTTTAATTTAAGGTACTTAGTTAGGATTCACACCCAGAGATACTTACTTAGCAAGCTGATAGGGGATCAGTGTCTTGCTCAAGGACACTTTCACTGTGGTCTTTTAGTCATGGTATAGTCTCTGTCACCACCAGGCCACCTACTGACACTCTTATTCAGACGGACTGGATAAGAGCAACTTTTGGCCATTCAGTCACCCTATCTACTTCCTCTTTCCTCCTCTCTGCTCTTTCCTAAACTTCGACCCCAGCCAGCCTATCAGACTATCACACAGGCATGTAGGAAACACACTTATCAAGGGAAGCTTACAATGTTTGAGGTGGTAGAGGTTCAGTGTCTTGCTCTATAGGAAATGTCGACAACATAGCTTCTATAATCTCTGTGCTCCCAGTTCTTCATACACTCTTCCTTGCAGCACACAGGGCATCTACAGGTTTCAGAAAGCCACATTTGAGCCATTTTATTGCAATAGGCAATTGAATTCAAGACCAATTAAAAAGAACAAAATCAAGAAACAAAGCTTTAACCCTATTTCAGCCTATTTCCAAAGTTCTCAAGCTATAGACGAGCAGAAAAAGGACCAAATTAATTGTTAAGGGACATGACGTCTAATTGTGTTTAGTCAAGCAAATATGATGAATAAACAACATGCTCTGTATTAATTCAGGACTGCAGTGCAAAGAATCTTGTCATTGCATGGTAAAACAAATAAGACTGTAATAACTATATTTAAGACATTTTAATACTTTTTAAGGCCTTAAGTTCAGATAATTTTTCTTTTTCAGACATTTTAAGAACCTGCAGATACCCTGAGTACAGCTCCAGATAATGTAGTAGTTATATGAACACGTCATTCTAACTCAACTTGTTTGTGTGTGTGTGCGTGTGCGTGTGCGTGTGCGTGTGCGTGTGTGTGTGTGTGTGTGTGTGTGTGCACGTTCATGCTTGCCACTATCAGAGGCCTGTCTCCCTCTTGTGGTCACCAGTCTGTTAAGTCAGAGTTGTACTCAGTTTCATTACTGGGTTCAGTCAAGTGAAGTGTGTTTCCATTTACAAACTATCACTGATGTAGTGTTATGCTGTGAATAAATGCTGCACACTGCTCACAACAAACTAAACTTTGAAAGTGTTCAGTCAAAATATGCTTTCTCTTTTTGGGTTTTAGGTTATTGACACAAATGATAAAAACACAAAAAAGCAGAAAGGAAATAAAAGAAAAACAAACCATATGGGTGAGGCACGCAGACAAACATCAAGGGGCTTACGACTCACCCCAAAAGTAGAAAAGGCAAAAAACAAAAAGACAATTTATTAGCCAAAAATTGGCGAACTACCATGCGCAAGTCCTTAAAATTAGAAGGAGGAGGAGAATGGTACAAAAACAACCAAATTCATCATGATAACAGAAGCAAAATAATTTGAAACATCCCTGATACAGACAATGATAGCATAGGGAAAGTGAAAATACAATAGTTAGAAGGTGGAAGAGTGTGTGTGTTTCTAGAAAATAAACTAGCTACTATATGGCTTAACTTATTTGAGTCTGAAACGACCCTACCTATAATAATATATACCTTGCCTTTATATCATAAACATACACAATTACCACATAAAAGTGGGCCTATCTAAACTACATTTCCCAAATTAAAGGGGGGGCAAGATGCGTTTAGGCTGGTGAGGTTACAGTTTGCTGCCTTTTAAATAGTTTTACTCAATCCCTCAATTCCCTGATCAATAGTTCTCTACTTCCTGGGCCTCCCATACCACACACTCTCTTGCAAGGTGAGATATTGTGGGCTGCTCTTTCATGTCACTTCATCCCGTTGTAACCAACCGTTTGCTGGAGTAACACATCACTTAGGGCGAATCCCAATTCACCCCTTGGCCCTTCCCCTCCGTTTTGCGCGTTCACGTGAAGGGGTAGGGGTGTCCCAATTCTCTTGTGATCGAGGGGTAGGGCCAAGTGCGAGGGCTACATGGCCCTCGAAACAGAGATTTTTCAGGGGCACACTTCAAACCAAGGGCTAGGAGAAATCTCCCAGAATGCCCTGCGAATCAACTGGAAGATCATGGGGACCGCTACATTACCATCCAAAGTGATCACAAATGTAGTATTTTCTTCTTTAATAAAGATTTTAAAAATATTCTAACCGTGGTATTATCTTAGTTTAATGTCGTTTCAATGTATTATAGACCGTTTCTTTATAACAAGCATAACAAAAAATCGCTAATATGCCGATGTCTCTACTTCGCTAGTTAGTTAGGTTACAACATTGTTTTTAGGCTGATTTGTGCATGACAGTCCCGCATTTTGACATATTTCCATGTCGCATCCCGCCATAGTAATCTCCGATAACAAACTTGTCCCGTCTGCTTATGTAAACGTCATCGATGACTTATCAGCGTCTTGAAGGGTTGTCCCAATACTTAGGGAGATATTTTCTAGCCCTACCCCTTGTGACTCGGTTGCGAGGGCCAAGCCGAAGGGCCAAGCCGAAGCCGTAGGGGTGAAAATGAGAATTGAGATTCGGCCCTAGTCTGAGGCTCAGAGCTCACGCCAGTGTAAAACAAATATCAGCTGAGGAACAAGTTTTATCTTGTTAGTTTTATTTAATCTGCCTCAAGGGCTTCCTGAACAGGGAGATCTTAAGAAAAACAAAAAATGTGGACTCCCTAAAAGTCAGTTGACTTGTTACACAAAATAGAGTAACCTTTCAGGAAATGTATTTGAAATTTAAAACTTATTTAAACATTCATGACCTGCATTATTCCAACTTTCCAAAAGCCAATTCACCTGCTACCCCTCACTATGCTTGACCTTGACATCACAAAAGCTAATTGCGACATCACAAAAGCCAATTGTGACATCACTAATGTAAGGAGTAATATCTCGAAAATGTAATGAAATAAGAGTATTAAGTATACAGACTTAATGATACTTGAGTAAAGTACAAATCCCCGAAATAGAACTTAAGTACAGTTACTTACACAGTACTTTACACCCCTGATTATCAGTATTATCTTTTAAATCACTTCTTAAAACACATTTTTATATTTGCTGTCATGTCTATTGTTTTTAGAATTTAATTGAATTTAATTGTTTTTCACCTCTACTTTTTTTTCATCTTGTGGTGCCTTCTTGTTAAATGTTTTAGTATGATTGTTAAAGTACTTAACTCTAAACTCAGAAACAGCTATACAAATCATGCAAGACATTATTATTATTAGTAGTAGATTGACTTTTATTTGCAACATCGGACACAACACATGCAGGGGAAGTGGCCGCCGACACAACACACACACACGCAGGGCAAGTGTCCAAGTTGAATGAATTACTGCCTTTTATCCCAACCCCGGCGACCTTCCTCCAGTGCCAGCCAGGGAGCAGGGGGCGACCGACACAGCAGCGCCCGGGGACCAATTCCTTAGGTGTACGTTGTGTCTTCGTCAGGGACAGGACAGGATGTTGCATGTTTTTAGATGGGGTTCTTTACAGGAGGAGACCCAAGTGAACACGGGGAGAACATGCAAACTCCACACAGAAAGGCCCGGGAGATAACCCACCTGGGCACCCCAGACTCAACAGCGCCCCAGGCGGGAATCGAACCCAGGACCTTCTTGCTGTGAGGCAGCAGTGCAAGCACTGCGCCACCGTGCCACCGTAAACAGATGCACAGGTCTATCAACAGTTGCCATTGGAATGAACATCCTAGCGTAAACTGCTGGCGTCACTAGTAGCATTAACTGATGGTGTTACTCGTAACCAAACTTCATGCTTGTATCCGCCACATAGCACTTTTTCACTTAATTCTTCTAGTAGTAGTAGTAGTAGTGGTAGTAGTACCAATAGTAGTAGCTGTAGTAGTAGCAGTAGTAGTAGTTGTTCTGTTTTTTTCTGTTGCTTTTATTTTACAACACTTTCTAACTTTAAGAAAAATTATAAAGCAGTTGTGACTGGTTTTAGTATTAAAATATTCCGTATTTGGTTTGAGAGTGTTGGAACCTTTGTTGGAACCTTTCAGCGTACGTACACAAACACACACACACACACACACATACACACCAGCCTGCATAAAATACATATAAAGACGTACATGGATATTGGTATATGATTCTCTTATAATACTTTGCTTCCATTCTGTACTCATTGTACTTATTTTTTTACTTGTGCTTTAATTAAGGCACTTAAAAACCCATTTCACACCTCAACAATATTTGATAGTGCTGATTAAAAGGGGTTGGGAAATTAACAATGTATAAAACAGTGTGCATTTTAACAATGTTAATAATAATCGTTATTTATATAGCACTGGTTACAAAGTGCTTCACAACCAGGAAAAGTCAAATTCAACAATGACAAAGATCAATAGGATAAATGAGACAAGAAAAGAGAGATAAGACAAGAACAATGAGGTATAAACCAGTAAAAGCCAAACAGATAAAACAAAAGGAATAAATATCAGACAAGGAAGTAAAAATAAAATAAGTAAAAGCCAAATATCCCAGAAAATGCCTCACGATAAAAGTAAGTTCAAAGAAGTGATTTAGAAGAGGAAAGTGACTCTGCCGTTCCAAAGTTTAGGAGCCCTTGTGGCATAACATGTATTTAGATACTGTGTATATAAGTGATAGTGTCAAATAGCTTGGGGCATTGTTTGTTAACTCACATCCAAAAAATGTGGAGGCTAATCATTGGATGAGCTATTTAGCCCCAGAACCATTACTGAACAAATATGTTACGCAAAACCTAAGTGAGCATATATATTTCAGGTGAATAAGTTAGAAATAGGTTACTCCCGTTTTGAATTGAAGGTCTTCTCACCTAAAGGAACTGCAAACTGTTGAAGGTGAGTACAATACATTTATTTGTACACAGATGCAACAACATCAAAGCACTAAACACTCAAAGGCCATTTGAGAGTTTTTGTTTTATATTCTTTTGCAGAAAATGAGGATCCAAATTGTGTTCCTGCTCTTTGGTTTTCTGGCTGTGATTAATGCAGTGCCTGTAACAGAGGCTTCACAAGGTATGAAAATTAAGTAGATGACAAACTATGATGGGATATATGTGTCATGTAATGTGAAGTACCATGGTGTGTTTTTTCTGTATTTCTGATTTTGTAAATGCTTTAAATTCCTAGGGGTTGAGCCTACAGCTGACCCCAAACCCGAAAACGTCGTTGTTGCAGCAGGGATCGATGCAGAGTATGTGGAGACTGAAGACTACTTCGAAGACGATGTTGCTGAAGAAGAGTTAGACGATTACTCCGATCTGTCCGATGTGGAGTTTGAAGACGACTTCGAAGACGATGTTGCTGAAGAAGAGTTTGACGATGACTCCGATCTGTCCGATGCAGAGGATGTGGAGCCTGAAGACGATCACGAAACCGAAGCTGTTTCTCCCTCTGCTGTTGCTCCCGCTTCTGTTGCTCCCACTTCTGTTGCTTAAGCTGCTATTTAACAATTTTGAAAACCCAAAATGGAGCCTGTGAATACCATCAAGGTGAAATAGCTAATATAGTGAAAGAGAAGGGAAGAGATAGAAATATAACTTACATACAAACTAAAGGTAGGTCGAAACTCTAAAGTATTTATTCTGGCTATCCTATCTTACTTTAGCCAATGGGGGCAAAGTCTTTTTACAATTTGTGAATTTGTCAATTCACTCTTACATTCTTTCTTTCTTTCTTTCTTAAAGAACTGTTAAATGCTTAAAGTAGCTCTGGTGTTTTAGCTGTTGGTATCATGGTTGTGTTCAGCCTTTAATAATTATTGTCATATTTGACACATAGGCTATTCCATGATGATGTATCTGTATCTGCGTGCTTCCTCCCCAGCTCTGTGGCCGTGTTGTTTCAGCTGGGAGGAGCCCAGTCAAACCACACAGACCTAGCTGGCACAAGTCACTTATGATCTTGAGCATCATTGTCATCATCATCATCATCATCATCATCATCATCACTGTCATGCATTATGGTAGTGACAATAAAATACTAATAAAATCAACAGTGACAATGAACCATTTTGGGGCCATGTTAAAAGTCTCATTCAAACATAGTGGAATAGTTGTATCTAAATCACCAAAATTAAAGATTTTTATCTGTGACTACAACTGTGTGTACTTTTATCTGCCTCAAATGTTCTCTCAAATATTCACAAAAGCCTGTAGAGACACATTTCTCTACATTCTCAAAAATATGAAATGTCAGCAAAACTGCATACAGAAGGCATTATTTAGTAATAAGTAATATATTTTATGAACATGGTTTTATTTGATTGTTAAAGCACTTTGTAAACTCTTTATTAAAAAACAGCTATACAAATTATGCAAGACATTATTATTAGTAGTAGTAGCAGTAGTAGTTGTAATAGTAGTAGTAGCAGTAGTAGTAGTTGTAGTAATAGTAGTAGTAGTTGTAGTAGCAGTAATAGTAGTTGTTCTGTTTTTTCTGTTGCTTTTATTTTACAACACTTTATAACTTCAAGAAAATTGATAAAGCAGTTGTGACTGGTTTTAGAATTAAGATATTCCGTATTTGGTTTGAGAGTGTTGGAACTTTTCAGCGTATGTACACACACACACACTATCCTGCATGAACTACGTTTACGTATAAATACTTTAAAAATATTTAATTAATAATAAAAATAATAATAATAATTTTTACTTGTGCTTTAATTAGGCACTTAAAAACTCATTTTACACCTCAATAATATTTGATAGTGCTGAATAAAAGGGGGTGGAAAATTAACAGTGTATAAAACTGTACATTTTAACAGTGTTAATAATAATTGTAACTGTAATTAAGGTTGCATTTAGTTTGGCTATCTTTTTTTTACCTTCCATCTAATTGTTCAACTTCTACCTATGTGTCTTTACCTAGCTTTTTATCTATTTACTTACCATCTATCTATTTTCCTACCTAGTACCTTTGCTTCTACTTGCCTTGGTTGTGGCTTCTTCTGGACGGAACTAATAACTAGCATAACTGACGTTCCATAGAACAGTTTTTAAAACATCAGCTGCTGAAGCAGAGGGAGCATAGCTTGAGATGTCCTCTGCTCAAGTTCATTTAATTACATATTAAACACTAAAATAATTATTAAATAAGAAAATAGAAGGAAAAGATTCCCATTTGGAAGAATTAATGAAGATTTAGCCCCCTTTTGCATTAAGCAGCCAACGAGGTACGTTTGAGCTTTCTGTTCAGTTTTCAGATTAGCTAACCTTGCCAGCTAGCTTAGCCAGCTAGTCTGTTACTTTAAATGGCTTGCTAGCCACAATGTTGCTGTTATGACTGTATTTTCATGTGTTACATAATATTTGGCTATGTTTGCAAGATAAGTTAATGTGGGCATGTAATGTACAACATAAGTCACGATTAAGTGTGATGTAGTTTGTGTTTTATGTTATGCTAAGTATGTAAGTATAAGCTAGCAAAGTGGGGCTATGTGCTATATGTGGGTTGTAGCTACGACTAAGAATGCTAATGTTTGTATTACTGACATTACATGCACTCATTTTATTGTACCTTTTATTTTATTCTCTTTCTCTCTATCTTTACCCAGTTCTCACGGGTTGGTGAGATTCCTTTAATTAAACCACCTTGTATTTAACATGACCTCGTGCTTTGTGTTGTTCGCTGGAGGGGAGCTACAATAATCTTTATTCACAACCAGGAAAAGTAAAATTCAACAATGACGAAGATCAATAGGATAAATGAGACAGGAAAAGAGAGATAAGACAAGAACAATGAGGGATAAACCAGAAAAAGCCAAACGGATAAAACAAAAGTAATAAATATCAGACAATGCAGTCAGGATAAAATAAGTAAAAGCCAAGTATCCCATAAATGCTTCACGATAACAGTTCAAAGAAGTGATTTAGAAGAGGAAAGTGACTCTGCCGTTCCAAAGTTTAGGATCCCTGATGGCAAAACATGTATTTAGATACTATGTATATAAGTGATAGTGTCAAATAGCTTGGGGCATTGTTTGTTAACTCACATCCTAAACATGTGGAGGTTAAGCATTGGATGAGCTATTTAGCCCCAGAACCATTACTGAACAAATATGTTAAGCCGGACCTAAGTGAGCATATATATTTCAGCTGAATGAGTCAGAAATAGGTTACTCCCGTTTTGAGTTGAAGGTCTTCTCACCTAAAGGAACTGCAAACTGTTGAGGTGAGTACAATACATTTCTTTGTACACAGATGCAACAAGATCAAAGCACTAAACACTCAAAAGGCCATTTGAGAGTTTTTGTTTTATATTCTTTTGCAGAAAATGAGGATGCAAATTGTGTTCCTGCTCTTTGGTTTTCTGGCTGTGATTAATGCAGTGGCTGTACAAGAGGCTTCACAAGGTATGAACATTTATGGGATATATGTGTGTGATCTAATGTGAAGTACCATGTTGTGTTTTTTCTGTATTTCTGATTTTGTAAATGCTTTAAATTCCTAGGGAATGAGCCTAAAGCTGACCACAAACCCGAACACGTCGTTGTTGCAAAAGGGATCGATGCAGAGGATGTGAAGCCTACAGCTGACCATGAACCCGAAAACGTCGTTGTTGCAGAAGGGATCGATGCAGAGGATGTGGAGCCTGAAAGCGACCCCGAAGACGATGTTGCTGAAGAAGAGTTTGACGATGACTCCGATCTGTCCGATGCAGAGGATGTGGAGCCTGAAGACGACTCCGAAGATGATGTTGCTGAAGAAGAGTTTGACGATGACTCCGATCTGTCCGATGCAGAGGATGTGGAGCCTGAAGACGACTCCGAAGACGATGTTGCTGAAGAAGAACTTGACGATGCTTCCGATCTGTCCGATGCAGAGGATGTGGAGCCTGAAGACGACCGCGAAACCGAAGCTGTTGCTCCCTCTGCTATTGCTCCCGCTTCTATTGCTCAAGCTGCTATTTAACAATTTTGAAGTGAAGGAGGCAAAAAACCCAAAGTGGAGCCTGTGAATATTATCAAGGTGAAATAGCTAATATAGTGAAAGAGAAGGGAAGAGATAGAAATATAACTTAGATACAAACTGAAGGGAGGTCTAAGCTCTAAAGTGTTTATTCTGGCTGTCCTATCTTAGTTTAGCCAATGGGGGCAAAGTCTTTTCACAATTTGTGAATTTGTCGGTTCACTCTTTCTTTCTTAAAGAATTGTTAAATGCTTAAAGTAGCTCTTGTGTTTTAGCTGTTGGTATCATGGTTGTGTCCAGCCTTTAATAATTATTGTAATATTTGACACATAGGCTATTCCATGATGATGTATCTGTATCTGTGTGCTTCCTTCCCAGCTCTGTGGTTGTGTTGTTTCAGCTGGGAGGAGCCCAGTCAAACCACACAGACCTAGCTGGCACAAGTCACTTATGATCTTCAGCATCATTGTCATCATCATCATCATCATCATCACTGTCATGCATTATGGTAGTGACAATAAAATACTAATAAAATCAACAGTGACAATGAACCATTTTTGGGCCATGTCAAAACATAGTGGAATAGTTGTGTCTAAATCACCAAAATTAAAGATGATTTTAATCTGTGACTACAACTCTGTGTACTTTTATCTGCCTCAAATATTCTTTCAAATATTCACAAAAGCCTGTAGAGACACATTTCTCTCCATTCTCAAAAATATGAATTTCAGCAAAAAGAGGGCATTATTTAGTAATAAGTAATATATTTTATGAACATGGTTTTATTGAATGTTAAAGCACTTTGTAAACTCTTTATTAAAAAACAGCTATACAAATTATGCAAGATATTATTATGATTAGTAGTTGTAGTAGCAGTAATAGTAATTGTTCTGTTTTTTCTTTTTCTTTTATTTTACAACACTTTCTAACTTTAAGAAAAATGATGAAGCAGTTGTGACTGGTTTTAGAATTAAGATATTCCGTATTTGGTTTGAGAGTGTTGGAAGCTTTCAGCGTATGTACACACACACACACACACACACACACACAAGCCTGCATGAACTACGTTTACGTATAAATACTTTTAAAATATTTTTACTCGTGCTTTAATTAAAGCACTTAAAAACCCATTTCACACCTCAATAATATTTGATAGTGCTGAATAAAAGGGGGTGGAAAATTAACAATGTATAAAACAGTGTACATTTTAACTGTTAATAATAATTGTAACTGTAATTAAGGTTGCATTTAGTTTGGCTATCTTTTATTATCTTCCATCTAATTGTTCAACTTCTACCTATATGTCTTTACCTACCTTTTTATCTATTTACTTACCATCTATCTATTTTCCTACCTAGTACCTTTGCTTCTACTTGCCTTGGTTGTGGCTTCTTCTGGACGGAACTAATAACTAGCATAACTGACGTTCCATAGAACAGTTTTTAAAACATCAGCTGCTGAAGCAGAGGGAGCATAGCTTGAGATGTCCTCTGCTCAAGTTCATTTAATTACATATTAAACACTAAAATAATTATTAAATAAGAAAATAGAAGGAAAAGATTCCCATAAGGAAGAATTAATGAAGATTTAGCCCCCTTTTGCATTAAGCAGCCAACGAGGTACGTTTGAGCTTTCTGTTCAGTTTTCAGATTGGCTAACTTTACCAGCTAGCTTAGCCAGCTAGTCTGTTACTTTAAATGGCTTGCTAGCCACGATGTTATGATGCTGTTATTACATAATATGACTGTATTTTCGTGTCTTACGTAATATTTGGCTATGTTTGTAAGATAAGTTAATGTGGGCATGTAATGTACAAGATAAGTCATGATTAAATGTACGTAGTTTGTGTTTTATGTTATGCTAAGTTTGTAAGTATAAGCTAGCAAAGTGGGGCTATGTGCTATATGTGGGTTGTAGCTACGACTAAGAATGCTAATGTTTGTATTAATGACATTACATGCGCTCATTTTATTGTACCTTTTATTTTATTCTCTTTCTCTCTATCTTTACCCAGTTCTCACGGGTTGGTGAGATTCCTTTAATTAAAGCACCTTGTATTTAACATGACCTCGTGCCTCGTGTTGTTCGCTGGAGGCCAGCTACAATAATCTTTATTCACAACCTGGAAAAGTAAAATTCAACAATAACAAAGATCAATAGGATAAATGATACAGGAAAAGAGAGATAAAATGAGAACAATGAGGTATAAACCAGTAAAAGCCAAACGGATAAAACAAAAGGAATAAATATCAGACAATGCAGTCAGGATAAAATAAGTAAAAGCCAAATATCCCATAAATGCCTCACGATAACAGTTCAAAGAAGTGATTTAGAAGAGGAAAGTGACTGCCGTTCCAAAGTTTAGGATCCCTGATGGCAAAACATGTATTTAGATACTATGTATATAAGTGATAGTGTCAAATAGCTTGGGGCATTGTTTGTTAACTCACATCCTAAACATGTGGAGGTTAAGCATTGGATGAGCTATATAGCCCCAGAACCATTACTGAACAAATATGTTACGCCGGACCTAAGTGAGCATATATATTTCAGCTGAATGAGTCAGAAATAGGTTACTCCCGTTTTGAGTTGAAGGTCTTCTCACCTAAAGGAACTGCAAACTGTTGAGGTGAGTACAATACATTTCTTTGTACACAGATGCAACAAGATCAAAGCACTAAACACTCAAAAGGCCATTTGAGAGTTTTTGTTTTATATTCTTTTGCAGAAAATGAGGATGCAAATTGTGTTCCTGCTCTTTGGTTTTCTGGCTGTGATTAATGCAGTGGCTGTACAAGAGGCTTCACAAGGTATGAACATTTATGGGATATATGTGTGTGATCTAATGTGAAGTACCATGTCGTGTTTTTTCTGTATTTCTGATTTTGTAAATGCTTTAAATTCCTAGGGAATGAGCCTAAAGCTGACCACAAACCCGAACACGTCGTTGTTGCAAAAGGGATCGATGCAGAGGATGTGAAGCCTACAGCTGACCATGAACCCGAAAACGTCGTTGTTGCAGAAGGGATCGATGCAGAGGATGTGGAGCCTGAAAGCGACCCCGAAGACGATGTTGCTGAAGAAGAGTTTGACGATGACTCCGATCTGTCCGATGCAGAGGATGTGGAGCCTGAAGACGACTCCGAAGATGATGTTGCTGAAGAAGAGTTTGACGATGACTTCGATCTGTCCGATGCAGAGGATGTGGAGCCTGAAGACGACTCCGAAGACGATGTTGCTGAAGAAGAACTTGACGATGCTTCCGATCTGTCCGATGCAGAGGATGTGGAGCCTGAAGACGACCGCGAAACCGAAGCTGTTGCTCCCTCTGCTATTGCTCCTGCTTCTGTTGCTCAAGCTGCTATTTAACAATTTTGAAGTGAAGGAGGCAAAAAACCCAAAGTGGAGCCTGTGAATATTATCAAGGTGAAATAGCTCATAGTGAAAGAGAAGGGAAGAGATAGAAATATAACTTAGATACAAACTGAAGGGAGGTCTAAGCTCTAAAGTGTTTATTCTGGCTGTCCTATCTTAGTTTAGCCAATGGGGGCAAAGTCTTTTTACAATTTGTGAATTTGTCAGTTCACTCTTTCTTTCTTTCTTAAAGAATTGTTAAATGCTTAAAGTAGCGCTGGTGTTTTAGCTGTTGGTATCATGGTTGTGTTCAGCCTTTAATAATTATTGTAATATTTGACACATAGGCTATTCCATGATGATGTATCTGTATCTGTGTGCTTCCTTCCCCAGCTCTGTGGCCGTGTTGTTTCAGCTGGGAGGAGCCCAGTCAAACCACACAGACCTAGCTGGCACAAGTCACTTATGATCTTCAGCATCATTGTCATCATCATCATCATCATCATCATCATCATCATCACTGTCATGCATTATGGTAGTGACAATAAAATACTAATAAAATCAACAGTGACAATGAACCATTTTTGGGCCATGTCAAAACATAGTGGAATAGTTGTGTCTAAATCACCAAAATTAAAGATGATTTTAATCTGTGACTACAACTCTGTGTACTTTTATCTGCCTCAAATGTTCACAAAAGCCTGTAGACACATTTCTCTCCATTCTCAAAAATAAGAATTTCAGCAAAACTGCAAAAAGAGGGCATTATTTAGTAATAAGTAATATATTTTATGAACATGGTTTTATTTGATTGTTAAAGCACTTTGTAAACTCTTTATTAAAAACAAGCTATACAAATTATGCAAGATATTATTATGATTAGTAGTTGTAGTAGCAGTAATAGTAATTGTTCTGTTTTTTCTTTTTCTTTTATTTTACAACACTTTCTAACTTTAAGAAAAATGATAAAGCAGTTGTGACTGGTTTTAGAATTAAGATATTCCGTATTTGGTTTGAGAGTGTTGGAAGCTTTCAGTGTACGTACACACACACACAAGCCTGCATGAACTACGTTTACGTTTAACCCTCTATGGTATGATGTTGCCTCTAGGCAACAACCTCATTTTTGGCCTTTTACATTCACACAATACATCCCCAGTTATGATGCAATACTTTGAAAAAGAGCCAGGACCATAAGGAACCAATAGCAGTGTTTGAATTTGTCACTTGACTCTCTGGAGGCCATGCTGAAAACCTTTTTTGCAGACTGTCCCACAAGGATCAGCTCAACCATTTCTGTCCACAAAAATCGTCTGAAAACGTCTTTTCCTGGCCTTTTTCAATCTGGAAAAAAATTGATTCACAATAATAGGTGTGTAAAGCTTAATTTCTAATAGTTTAATGTACTTTATTTGCTAATTAAGTAATGGAAACTTGTTAAAATGCAAATGTTGTCTTGAGACAACACTGTACCATTATGGTAAATTGCAACTGTTGCCTTGAGGCAACACCGTACCATTATGGATTCACCATGACATTGTGGTATTGTGTATTTAGGTATATATCTAAAGCATACCAGTCATCATACATTTATTTTTATCTCTACAATTTAACCTAGATAAATTTGATGTTAAAGTTGTATGCATTGATAATTCATTAATTATTGCATTTTCTTTTTATTTGCATAGCATGCTTAGGACATTTGTTTGTTTTTCAGTTTCTCTTCAACATGCACCAAAAAGGGCCAAGAAAAATTGCAGTAGCATCCTTCCAGTCCCACAATGGAAAGGCAGTCTCCCAAAAGCCACAGAAATACATTTTAAATTTTAAATAAATTTTGTTCAAGTTTGAAACAATAACTCTCTTTTTTCATTACTTACCATTATGGTACAGTGTTGCCTCAAGGCAACACACCCCAAAAAGTACCCCCAAAAGATTATTTCTTTAAAATTTCTTTAGATTATGTTTATTTGGTCTATTCTATGACAAAAAAACTCTCCAAACATTTTTTCCCAACTGACATCATAATGCGTACCATAGAGGGATAAATACTTTTAAAATATTTTTACTCGTGCTTTAATTAAGGCACTTGAAAACCCATTTCACACCTCAATAATATTTGATAGTGCTGAATAAAAGGGGGTGGAAAATTAACAATGTATATAACAGTGTACATTTTAACAGTGTTAATAATAATTGTAACTGTAATCAAGGTTGCATTTAGTTTGGCTATCTTTTATTATCTTTCATCTAATTGTTCAACTTCTACCTATATGTCTTTACCTACCTTTTTATCTATTTACTTACCATCTATCTATTTTCCTACCTAGTACCTTTGCTTCTACTTGCCTTGGTTGTGGCTTGTTCTGGACGGAACTAATAACTAGCATAACTGACGTTCCATAGAACAGTTTTTAAAACATCAGCTGCTGAAGCAGAGGGAGCATAGCTTGAGATGTCCTCTGCTCAAGTTCATTTAATTACATATTAAACACTAAAATAATTATTAAATAAGAAAATAGAAGGAAAAGATTCCCATAAGGAAGAATTAATGAAGATTCAGCCCCCTTTTGCATTAAGCAGCCAACGAGGTACGTTTGAGCTTTCTGTTCAGTTTTCAGATTGGCTAACTTTACCAGCTAGCTTAGCCAGCTAGTCTGTTACTTTAAATGGCTTGCTAGCCACGATGTTATGATGCTGTTATTACATAATATGACTGTATTTTCGTGTCTTACGTAATATTTGGCTATGTTTGTAAGATAAGTTAATGTGGGCATGTAATGTACAAGATAAGTCATGATTAAATGTACGTAGTTTGTGTTTTATGTTATGCTAAGTATGTAAGTATAAGCTAGCAAAGTGGGGCTATGTGCTATATGTGGGTTGTAGCTACGACTAAGAATGCTAATGTTTGTATTAATGACATTACATGCGCTCATTTTATTGTACCTTTTATTTTATTCTCTTTCTCTCTATCTTTACCCAGTTCTCACGGGTTGGTGAGATTCCTTTAATTAAAGCACCTTGTATTTAACATGACCTCGTGCCTCGTGTTGTTCGCTGGAGGCCAGCTACAATAATCTTTATTCACAACCTGGAAAAGTAAAATTCAACAATAACAAAGATCAATAGGATAAATGATACAGGAAAAGAGAGATAAAATGAGAACAATGAGGTATAAACCAGTAAAAGCCAAACGGATAAAACAAAAGGAATAAATATCAGACAATGCAGTCAGGATAAAATAAGTAAAAGCCAAATATCCCATAAATGCCTCACGATAACAGTTCAAAGAAGTGATTTAGAAGAGGAAAGTGACTCTGCCGTTCCAAAGTTTAGGATCCCTGATGGCAAAACATGTATTTAGATACTATGTATATAAGTGATAGTGTCAAATAGCTTGGGGCATTGTTTGTTAACTCACATCCTAAACATGTGGAGGTTAAGCATTGGATGAGCTATATAGCCCCAGAACCATTACTGAACAAATATGTTACGCCGGACCTAAGTGAGCATATATATGTCAGCTGAATGAGTCAGAAATAGGTTACTCCCGTTTTGAGTTGAAGGTCTTCTCACCTAAAGGAACTGCAAACTGTTGAGGTGAGTACAATACATTTCTTTGTACACAGATGCAACAAGATCAAAGCACTAAACACTCAAAAGGCCATTTGAGAGTTTTTGTTTTATATTCTTTTGCAGAAAATGAGGATGCAAATTGTGTTCCTGCTCTTTGGTTTTCTGGCTGTGATTAATGCAGTGGCTGTACAAGAGGCTTCACAAGGTATGAACATTTATGGGATATATGTGTGTGATCTAATGTGAAGTACCATGTCGTGTTTTTTCTGTATTTCTGATTTTGTAAATGCTTTAAATTCCTAGGGAATGAGCCTAAAGCTGACCACAAACCCGAACACGTCGTTGTTGCAAAAGGGATCGATGCAGAGGATGTGAAGCCTACAGCTGACCATGAACCCGAAAACGTCGTTGTTGCAGAAGGGATCGATGCAGAGGATGTGGAGCCTGAAAGCGACCGCGAAGACGATGTTGCTGAAGAAGAGTTTGACGATGACTCCGATCTGTCCGATGCAGAGGATGTGGAGCCTGAAGACGACTCCGAAGACGATGTTGCTGAAGAAGAGTTTGACGATGACTCCGATCTGTCCGATGCAGAGGATGTGGAGCCTGAAGACGACTCCGAAGACGATGTTGCTGAAGAAGAACTTGACGATGCTTCCGATCTGTCCAATGCAGAGGATGTGGAGCCTAAAGACGACCGCGAAACCAAAGCTGTTGCTCCCGCTTCTGTTGCTCAAGCTGCTATTTAACAATTTTGAAGTGAAGGAGGCAAAAAAAAACCAAAGTGGAGCCTGTGAATATTATCAAGGTGAAATAGCTAATATAGTAAAAGAGAAGGGAAGAGATAGAAATATAACTTAGATACAAACTGAAGGGAGGTCTAAGCTCTAAAGTGTTTATTCTGGCTATCCTATCTTACTTTAGCCAATGGGGGCAAAGTCTTTTCACAATTTGTGAATTTGTCGGTTCACTCTTTCTTTCTTTCTTTCTTTCTTTCTTAAAGAACTGTTAAATGCTTAAAGTAGTGCTGGTGTTTTAGCTGTTGGTATCATGGTTGTGTTCAGCCTTTAATAATTATTGTAATATTTGACACATGCTATTCCATGATGATGTATCTGTATCTGTGTGCTTCCTTCCCAGCTCTGTGGTTGTGTTGTTTCAGCTGGCAGGAGCCCAGTCAAACCACACAGACCTAGCTGGCACAAGTCACTTATGATCTTCAGCATCATTGTCATCATCATCATCATCATCATCACTGTCATGCATTATGGTAGTGACTATAAAATACTAATAAAATCAACAATGAAAATGAACCATTTTTGGGCCATGTCAAAACATAGTGGAATAGTTGTGTCTAAATCACCAAAATTAAAGATGATTTTTATCTGTGACTACAACTCTGTGTACTTTTATCTGCCTCAAATGTTCTCTCAAATATTCACAAAAGCCTGAAGAGACACATTTCTCTACATTCTCCAAAATCTGAAATGTCAGCAAAACTGCAAACAGAAGACATTATTTAGTAATAAGTAATATATTTTATGAACATGGTTTTATTTGATTGTTAAAGCACTTTGTAAACTCTTTATTAAAAAACAGCTAAACAAATTATGCAAGATATTATTATGATTAGTAGTTGTAGTAGCAGTAGTAGTAGTAGTTGTAGTAGCAGTAATAGTAGTTGTTCTGTTTTGTCTGTTGCTTTTATTTTATTTTATTTATTTTTTGAGTGGTTTTAGAATTAAGATATTCCGTATTTGGTTTGAGAGTGTTGGAAGCTTTCAGTGTACGTACACACACACACACACACAAGCCTGCATAAACTACGTTTATGTATAAATACTTTTAAAATATTTTTACTCGTGCTTTAATTAAGGCACTTAAAAACCCATTTCACACCTCAATAATATTTGATAGTGCTGAATAAAAGGGGGTGGAAAATTAACAATGTATAAAACAGTGTACATTTTAACAGTGTTAATAATAATTGTAACTGTAATTAAGGTTGCATTTAGTTTGGCTATCTTTTATTATCTTCCATCTAATTGTTCAACTTCTACCTATGTGTCTTTACCTAGCTTTTTATCTATTTACTTACCATCTATCTATTTTCCTACCTAGTACCTTTGCTTCTACTTGCCTTGGTTGTGGCTTCTTCTGGACGGAACTAATAACTAGCATAACTGACGTTCCATAGAACAGTTTTTAAAACATCAGCTGCTGAAGCAGAGGGAGCATAGCTTGAGATGTCCTCTGCTCAAGTTCATTTAATTACATATTAAACACTAAAATAATTATTAAATAAGAAAATAGAAGAAAAAGATTCCCATAAGGAAGAATTAATGAAGATTCAGCCCCCTTTTGCATTAAGCAGCCAACAAGGTACGTTTGAGCTTTCTGTTCGCTGGAGGCCAGCTACAATAATCTTTATTCACAACCTGGAAAAGTAAAATTCAACAATGACAAAAATCAATAGGATGAATGAGACAGGAAAAGAGAGATGAGACAAGAACACTGAGCTATAAACCAGTAAAAGCCAAACAGATAAAAAAAAGGAATATATATCAGACAATGCAGTAAGGATAAAATAAGTAAAAGCTAAATATCCCATAAATGCCTCACGATAAAAATTCAAAGAAGTGATTTAGAAGAGGAAAGTGACTCTGCCGTTCCAAAGTTTAGGAGCCCTGATGGCAAAACATATATTTAGATACTGTGTATATAAGTGATAGTGTCAAATAGCTTGAGGCATTGTTTGTTAACTCACATCCTAATCATGTGGAGGTTAAGCATTGGATGAGCTATTTAGCCCCAGAACCATTACTGAACAAATATGTTAAGCCGGACCTATGTGAGCATATATATTTCAGCTGAATAAGTCAGAAATAGGTTACTCCCAGTTTGAGTTGAAGGTCTTCTCACCTAAAGGGACTGCAAACTGTTGAGGTGAGTACAATACATTTATTTGTACACAGATGCAACAAGATCAAAGCACTAAACACTCAAAAGGCCATTTGAGAGTTTTTTTTATATTCTTTTGCAGAAAATGAGGATGCAAGTTGTGTTCCTGCTCTTTGGTTTTCTGGCTGTGATTAATGCAGTGGCTGTACAAGAGGCTTCACAAGGTATGGTATAAAATGTATGGGATATATGTGTGTGATCTAATGTGAAGTACCATGGTGTGTTTTTTCTGTATTTCTGATTTTGTAAATGCTTTAAATTCCTAGGGAATGAGCCTAAAGCTGACCACAAACCCGAACACGTCGTTGTTGCAAAAGGGATCGATGCAGAGGATGTGAAGCCTACAGCTGACCATGAACCCGAAAACGTCGTTGTTGCAGAAGGGATCGATGCAGAGGATGTGGAGCCTGAAAGCGACCGCGAAGACGATGTTGCTGAAGAAGAGTTTGACGATGACTCCGATCTGTCCGATGCAGAGGATGTGGAGCCTGAAGACGACTCCGAAGATGATGTTGCTGAAGAAGAGTTTGACGATGACTCCGATCTGTCCGATGCAGAGGATGTGGAGCCTGAAGACGACCCCGAACCTGAAGCCACTCTTATAAAAAACATAAAGTGGAGCTTGTGAATATTATCAAGGTGAAATAGCTAATAAAAGAAGAAAGAAGAAAGAAATATAACTTAGATACAAACTAAAGGGAGGTCTAAACTCTAAAGTGTTTATTCTGGCTGTCCTATCTTAGTTTAGCCAATGAGGGCAAAGTCTTTTTATAATTTGAATTTGTCGATTCACACTTTCTTTCTTTCTTAAATAATTGTTAAATGCTTAAAGTAGCGCTGGTGTTTTAGCTGTTGGTATCATGGTTGTGTTCAGCCTTTAATAATTATTGTCATATTTGACACATAGGCTATTCCATGATGATGTATCTGTATCTGTGTGCTTCCTTCCCAGCTCTGTGGTTGTGTTGTTTCAGCTGGGAGGAGCCCAGTCAAACCACACAGACCTAGCTGGCACAAGTCACTTATGATCTTCAGCATCATTGTCATCATCATCATCATCACTGTCACGCATTATGGTTGTGACAATAAAATACTAATAAAATCAACAGTGACAATGAACCATTTGTGGCCATGTTAAAAGTATCATTCAAACATAGTGGAATAGTTGTGTCTAAATCACCAAAATTAAAGATTATTTTATCTGTGACTACAACTGTGTGTACTTTTATCTGCCTCAAATGTTCTTTCAAATATTCACAAAAGCCTGTAGAGACACATTTCTCTACATTCTGAAAAATATGAAATGTCAGCAAAACTGCGAACAGAAGACATTATTTAGTAATAAGTAATATTTAGTAATATATTTCATGAACATGAAAATACAGAAGGGGGTCAAGAAAAATATTAATTTGTGTTTGTGAGGGGGCGTTAATGCCAATGGGTCTCAGTTCCAGGCTTTTAACTCTTTTTCTACTGTGTCAGTTTCGAAATGGTCAATTAGAAACTGCATGTCAGGAACAAGTTCAGCCACTGAAATGTTCTTTGCACATACTGATTATATTGATTAATTCAATTTGTCTAGTTAAATTGAGCCACACAGCCAAACATGACTGAGTCAATACTCTGAGGCAAAGGAGGGGAGCGGGAAGAGACATCAACAGAAACAACAGGAAAACTAAGAAAGGTAGATCACGCTGAAGGAGGACAGCTAAACCAGGGAGGACTGAAGGATGGGGGTCTCCTTGAAGAGCAAAGACTGGCTGGTAGTGTGGATGCATTAACATTTAAACATGTTGGGGTACCAGAGAGCCTCACTGTGGTCAGGCTTGGTACACACTCTTGATTTTTAGAGACTATCATAGTTATAGTATACACTGAACAAAACTCAAGTAGCCGTGGACAAGGTGAATTTTGAGAGTGGAGCGATAGTCTATAGTTCACTACGCCATAGTCTAAAGCCTTGACTAAACAATAGAGAGATCATTTTTAGCAAAAATGATTTGCAAAATATTTTTTGCATGGTGGGTCATGATGTTACCATGATGGAATATATCGAGATATATATCGACTGCAGTATAGTGATCAGTAAATTGGCAACACTGGTTGACAGAGCCTACTCGTCCAGCAGTCGGCCAATGAGCCTTGTCAGTGAATTGGAAAAATTAGGTAAATTGCCTTGGCAACCAACTGGAGTGCATCTTTACCCTGCTGATCTTCACTCGCCTCATCATTTACAACTTCTGTCAAATTTCAAGGCATGGGATTCTTTTTCTTCTTGCCTCTCACTATCTCTTGGGTGAATTTTTCAGCAGCACTGGCCAGGCACATTCGAAGATTGTCATGTAATTCATAGAGGCCCTGCAACAAAATATATGCATTTTTAATGCATTATCATGCATATCACTTATTCATGGTGGCTTGCTAGCCCTGACTCCTCCAGGCTCCTGCCGACGCAGTCACCTCCAACTGAGCCCATCAACACTGACAGGATCTAAAGAGTTTCATTAATTTACATTTAGCTGATGCGTTTATCCAAAGAGATCTACAATGAGTGTAGCAGTAGAATAAGCTTCAAATCCTAGATCATCAACATTATGAGCAACCAATAATAGGACTAATAAAACCCTTATTTAGGTGACTTAAATGGGGAAGGAAGGTGTGAATGAGAGGCTGAGGGCAGAGGTCATATTGCTGTTATACCACCTAACCCCCTGCTGAACAGGCATCAATCCCGTGGAGACTCCTGAATGCTGAGTAATATATTTTATTATGGTTTACCCTCCACTGCATTGCTCCTGACATAGATGTGAGAGAATGGAAGAGCCATTACCAGCTGTTTAACAGGTGTAATTTTTTCACGCCAGCTGCTATTCTTTGTTCTTTGGCATCTAATTCTGTTTTTGTAAAGACCAGCAGTTTGACACTTTTAAGATCTCCTCGGTTCCTCTGACAGGCACTCACTTTTCTGAGCTCCACTCAGACAGTACAGTTTGTCCTTGGCTCCTTTCATGTTTTTAAGGGGTTTGTGTGTGTGGGTGTATTTGGGGTGTGTGTGAGGGGAAACTGCAGGAAGTTCCTTTGCTCCACAAATGGATAGAATGGAAGACTTTTGGTCCAAACTGAAATCTCCACCATTTGAGAAAAAAGTGATGGCTATTCTTCTTATACCTTAAAAGCGAGGTGGTAAATTCCTCTGGGAAAGGCCTTGATCAGCATCTGCTGCAGTCAAAATGTTTGGAACATGAACCTTTACCAGTACACGGGACCTCTGGCCTTCTCACTCACAGTTTCCCCACAGCAAGCACAAAACACATGACTGCAGTGTACATTCACGTGCTTCGCATTCATCTTGGCTGGGTTATGTCAAGGGATGCTGAATTGATGCCCGGGGGGGTTCAGTTGGTGGGACAAATCTTTGCGGCAAGGTCAAGGGAGAGACAGCAGTCAGGAGTTTGTGTGTGTGCCTGCCAGAGAATGTTAAACAGCGGTAACGATTCAGTCAGCTTTCTCAGGGGCGGATGAAAGAGGTGAAACTTGAACAAATGATTGAGGAAGAGTGAAAAAGAAAGAAGAGGCTTCAGCAGCAAGAATCGTTAAAAGTAATCCAGCTAACCCTCTGTCATCCTCTCAGCCTGTGAAAATAATTTCACTTTTGATGACATAAAAACAGGTTAAAACTGCCTCAACAGTTCTCTGTGTGCTAGGAACTGCCTGGGGGTTTTGTGTGCTCTGTTGCAGTATAGGAGGATGTGCTTATGCCTGGAGGCTGGATAGTGCTGGCAGTGGATGGTGGTATAGCTTTGGGGTTGTGTTTCCTGCCAGGTCACTGCAGGTGGGTGGGTAGCCAGCAGCCAGTGTGCTCAGTGTAGAGCCAATAGTTTTTACGTTTACTGTGGCTGTATCTATTTATTTCACCCGATCTGCTGGCTCCGCAGAGGCCCCGCTTTTACAGCCATTAAGGGAAAGCGAGGATGCAGAGTGCTGCATCGTTGCGACACGGCCAGCGCCCTGCCTTGGCTGAGGGCGCCTCCTGGTGGTGGAGATAAGGAGTGCAGTGTTTGTTCATCACATGCTGCAATCCCCTTCGTAAATAAATAAAGAGGTGTGTGTGTGTGTGTGTGTGTGGGAGGGGGATGAGGTCAGCTCAGAACAGTAGGACCTGACACACACACTTCTCTGATAGGGTTTAGCCCCTGCAGACCAACTCCTTAGACAAATGACCACAGAGTGAAGTGCTGATATGAGTCATGAGTCATAGACGACCAGTGAAACAAGCAGTGCTAAATACAATTTATTTTAACTTGCAGGTTTCTAAAGACTTGGAGTTAAATTGATGGTGGCGGTTGGTTTAGTTACATAGCATCAGAAACACACACACACACACGTACAGGAACACAAGCCTTAATGCCTCATTGATATCAATTCAGAAAATGAGATGAAAATGAGGACAGAGAAGAAGTGAATGGCTCTTCTACAACTGAGCTATGGGATTAAACAGTCAAACAAGAGAGTAAAACAGTGAACATTGTTACGACTTTTTAATGGTAGGTACAACATGAAGATAATAAAGGCAGTTCTTGTTGACATAATGTAAAAACACCGTTCGTTAACAAGCAACTAACAAATGTACCTCTATGTCCCCTGCTGCATCGTGCATTCCTCTATCCATCCTCCCATCACCTTCTAGCTTATCGTGGTTCATCTGATGCGCTATAGTTTATCTCTAGTTTTCATACAGCTGTCAGAAAGAAACGACTTTATACAACTACATGTTGCATATAGCAGTGTACATATGTATACATATAGTCTATATTAACAATAAGTTAACAAAAGGTGCTCTAAATTCATGCTACAGTGCTGTGCTAAATCCAGACCAACAAGTACACTTCTTCTCCAAAAAGACCTCCTTCTCTCTGCTGGCTGGAAAAGATCAGTCAATGTATGATGCTTTTACAAAACAATGCAATGTTGCCACAAGTGTAATTACAGCGGTTTTGCAGATTACTAACAGTGACTCAGAACTGTTACCAAAAAATTGTTTGTAAATTACAGGGTATTTGATGTGTGATGCTACAGTTTGACGTGTATAATTGTCATAAACATTAATCTCTTTCAACACATTCAGGAAATAAATGTACCAATGCATTCAATCTACATTATACAGTCAAGAGTGAGTCGTCGACACAGCAGAGCACAAGTAACAGAATGGACACCCTAACCCCGTGACAGAAAACAAGCAAACTAATTCCACAGGCATGTGTTTCGCAACGTAATGGAACAAAAATCCGACGGTGGTATAAAATGTATCCTGAATAAGGCAAAACAATAAAAAAAAACGTATAATGCGATTTCACATCAAAGCTCGCAGCAGTGGAGATACGAGAGGAAAGAAAGTAAGTCCCTGTGGCATGAATAAGTCTAAATAAACATCACACTGTGCATGGAGAAAGGTTTGGATAAGGGTGGCTCTCTGTGTGTCTGGGTGTGATGATCAGTGGAAGTGTCCGCGGATGTACCAGTGGCTGTGAAATACGACGCATACAAAGACTTCAGCGCAGTGAGTTGGTGGGCACACAGTCACACAGGGCCCTCCTCTCTGCCCTCAGCACCAGCGTCTCCGTCTACAGAAAACAACAAACAACTAAACTTAATACCACACATCTCTTGAGCAAATATTTGCCAAGTATAATATATATACAGGAAACAGTAGGACCTATAGTAGATGCTGATGATACAGGGACGACAGGACCTCACATGTGTAATAAAGTGAAATAATGACAATGATTTCATATTAAAAGAACACTGATCTTGATGCTGTTGAAGTACTCAAACAATACAGTTAAAAATTGCCAAAGATAGAGGCCAAATCCAATTTCACTCACCCTGGCATCGAGGTTGAAAGCGGTCTTCTTTAGATCTTGCAGTGCCCTCTGCATAAACTCAAATGCATGACAATCAACACACGGACGACCTGAAAATAAGAGGCAGATGCAGAGGTCAGAAATGTAGACATTAGGGTTAGACCGTTTGACGATATCAGCCTTTTATTAAATATCACACATCAGCCAGTCAGCGTCCTCCATTACTGATATGATGGAGGTTACTCCCTGACCACAGATACCTGTGGCAATGAATTGTATTTTATTTGCACATTTTATTTATTAATTGAATTGTTCAATAATGTTTATTGGAAGTTCATTTGCAATGTATTATGTGTTGTTATTATATGTTATTATATTATATTATTTATGAATTTAATAAATGGGGTGGGTCACCCTGCCCTACAGAGGTCTGACTTTCAAAGGAGTTTCAGGAGTTTCATGAAAATGGTCACATTCAAATATATTAAATATTGACATAAAATATCGCCTATTGTAACCTTCAGTCCAAAACATCGCATCGTAGGCCTTCAAAAACCCATAGGTCGAATCCAAGTAGAGATGACGACAAAGGTCTCGAGAGCAGGCCTAGTGTCATGTTTTGATTCATCAATCAGAATGACCTACAATGATTTCCAAAGAGAAACCTCAATAAAGTGATCAGCTACCATGATGTAGAAGAATCACCACAACATAATCCAGCACATATAAAACAGACCGGGTTCATTTTAACCGTAAAAAGACGTACGGCATGGGGGGGAAAACAATATCCAAATCTACATGTTCAAATCCACCTACTTTCGGCAGGGATTACCGTCCCGGTCTCCTGCTCAGCATCAGCGGCACCGACACAGAGAAACTGGATCGCCAGAAGAAGCGCCACTGCCTGCAAATATCCACTTGATGCCATGGCGATGCTAATGTCCACTGCGACCAGTCACCTGGAATATGCAGACTAAAATCAGTATGGCTATAGATACAATATACGGATGATATGCGACCGTCACCAAATGAAATCACAAAACCTGATTGGCTTTGTCTGAAATTGGACCAATTCTCCGCAGCAACCGTTTGTTTACATACGCCCTTGAAAAATATGATCTACGGGGATGAAGAATGGTTAGCATGGTACTCACAATCGATGATATTTCACCAAAAAAAACTGTCCAGTGTAAAATACCCACCAAGAATTGAATTATGTAGATTAAGGGAGAGCGCATGCGTATTAGGTTGATGTAGAATTTGCTCTGGGGACCAGTGTAAAGACAGCTAGAATAACAAAAATAACACTTCCGGTCACTTCATTCAAAATAAACCTAGTGACGAACATGCCTTTCGACTTTTTTTGAGTACACTACAAAGCACAAAAGTGAAGGTAAAGAATGCGTTAACGGAATATGTAGTAAATTAAAATACAATTGGGATTTTTTTTTTGCAATATGTTCTATTCACAATATATCAATAGCCTTATAGGACTATAGAAGACGTCATATATGGCCTGCAGGGCTGCCAAAACATTGCAAAGAAAATCTGAAAAAACGAATTTATACCAGACAGTTAAAAGTGGGTCCATTAATTTATTAAAGATCAGTTTGATTTATTGCAGTGTACCCAATGCTCCTAAAAGCCACAGCATGGGAGCCCCAGTTCCCTGGTTCAAATTCGCCAGAATAAGCCGCGATTGGAAAGTCCCTATTCTTGCTTATGAAGCTGTCAACCTTAAAAAATTCTCAAAGACTAAACCTTTACCATATAACTTGGAAGGGTGTCTACTCGCACATAAATGATAAAATAAATGTATCATTTTGCAAAACCACCTTACTTCCGGTCTTATTCTAACTACCTCTTTGTGGGCTTGACTGGATTGCCCATCGCCAAACCAGCCTTCATTACATAGAATATTTGAAAAAGTCTTATTTCATTCTCGTTTTACCGTCACAAATAAGACTGTGAAGGTAAAACGAGAATACTCATTTGGCCTCATAGTCCTAATACTGAAGAATCTGCTTTTTTAGGGTCCCACGCAACTGAACTTGTGACAGGCCAGTCCCAGTTCCAGAACAAGTAATACAGTGGAACACGTCCGTGCAAGTGATGTGCACTGCATTTAAAACTTAATTGTGTTAAAGTAAACTGCAATTGCTATACGGACAAATGGACCAGACGTCCTCCTGCCCTCACCGCCACAGATTGACCCTCCTGTGGTGTCGGTGGTGGGTGGGGTCCTGACTGTTGTTTTCTTAGGTAGCCTGTTAAAATGCCCGAACTCAAAACACTCCTTTTTCCAAGATGGCGTCGATGAAGGATAGCGACACCGGCCTGTGGCTTCATAATAAACTAGGATCTACAGACGAACTTTGGGCACCTTCTAGTATTGCTTCTCTCCTCACCGTTTCGGTTATCGACAACATACGGTTATGTTTTTCGAGTTTGTCGCCTCCGGTGAAGCTAAAACTCCTGCTCGGGATGCTGCATCTTCCTAGGCGGACTGTTGATGAGGTGGGTTGCTGGATGACTGGTGCTAGAGCGCGAGTACTAGCTAACGTAACGGGATCGTGCTAACCCAACTAGCTTAGCCTGGCAGGTAGCGCTAGCTACCTAGCTGATAAGACCTCTGTCCCAGCTTTGTGTCTCTAAGATCATACATTGCCGTACCTGCTAATGTTTAACATACTAGGCTGCCATTTAAGTGGCTCACCAACACACGCACAGCACACACATCAATAAAATAGCAATCTAGATGGCTATTTTAAGGTATTGGCGGCGGCTAACATCGTTAGCTAATGTTGGTGAGCAGCTTATATTCTACGATTGATCTGAAACATTTTTACCGCCGACCCGGACGCATTTCTGACGACCACATTATACAAGTTGACGTTCGTTCGTCATACGACACACGTTGACATATAATTACAGTTTGTCCGCAGTATGCTAGCTACAACAGTTAACGTTAGCTTAGCGTTTTTACTACAGACATTATTGCGGTACTGGCACAGTAAAGTTAACTTAGCTTGTCAGTGTCTGGAGGGCGTTACCAGCTCACTGCACTACCTTGGCATCTCGTTAGCTAAAGCGTGAGACCCTCATAATTGCATTGATGCCCACAGCAATGTCTCTGACCCCCAAGTGGAAGATTGCCCCCCCCTACAAAAATATAATTAATGTCATGGTAACTTAGTTGTGGTGATGGTCATGAACTCACTAATATTCAGTAGCGAGTAGGTATTTTGAGGATGCAATTTGAAAAGAATACTCACTTTTCAGGCAATGTCATGCTGTCATCATTTGCAAATACAAACTGTAGAGTAACTTTTACTTTGTTATTGCCAGATGAAGGAGGCCCTGTCGGAGATCATCCAGTTGGCTACAGTGGATTCAGAGCCCTGGGTGCTGATGGTCGCTGACATCCTTAAATCCTTCCCAGAGACAGGCTCCCTCAATCTGGACTTGGAGGAGCAGAATCCTAATGTACAGGACATCCTAGGGGAGCTGCGGGAGAAAGGTAGGGAATTTGTTCCTTTCTTTTAAATTATATAACATCAATTCACCATCTGGCTCTACTGCACAGCCAACCTCCCCATAACACACAGTTTCATTTGCAATTGTTTTAAACATCCAAATAAGAGCCATTCTTAAACTATAACACCTGCTGCAATTTATCCTCGAATTGGCCCAGGAGTGAACCTGGATCTCAAAAAGAAAATTACCCACACCCCCCACATCTACAAAAAAAAAAAACGACAAGAGAAACAGCAGTGTATCAGGCAGTGGTGTCAGGCTATCTGGTATGTAATGTTTGTGTGCAGTGAACTTTGCATCCTGGGAAAGAGCGGTTCATTTAGTCTTACAGCACCCAAAAATGTGTTTATCCCGGTGGGGAAACTAGCAAGATCAGGAAACCACATTGAACTTCAACCTCTCCCTAGGTCAGCTTGTTTGCCGTAGTTGGATGGGACTTTAAACAGATGTAGTACCGGGAGTGGAGTATTGTATTCATGGATACAGTCTGTTAAAGTTTTGGCTATAGTGTGCATGGTGGGAATGTGTAAACTGTGTGGGGTATTTGAAGGGTTTCAATTGTATCTCGACTATGTGAATACAGTAAAAAACAATATATAAATGATAAAACATGTTGGTCATTATTACCAGGACAGGAAACAAACGTTTTTCATCTACGGGTTAGAGAGGCTGGGAGATTGGGGTACTTAAACTACTTTTTGAATAGAAAAGGACCTCAAACACACAGACAAACTTTGCATCGTTTAGCTGGTGGAGGGTGGGTATTTCCTGTCTTGGTTATTACCCCAATATATGTGACATGCTTGGGGAGCTCACAGAGAACAGGAAGTCAAGCTGACTGAAGGCCAATAAACCTTTTTATCATTTGATATATTGTTTATATTATATATATTATTATTATTATTGTTATTATATTATATAATATTTCATATTGGATACTTTTATGCTGACTATCTTCTATGCACCCTTGTAATTTGCTAATCATGCAGCGGTTTTTGCACCACGTGGATGACTTGAAATAAGTAGCATTGTGTTTTGCATGGATGGGGTTTCACTTTCAGTAATCCCCTCAAACTGAACTGCAAGTGATGAAGAAACCTAAAGGTGTCCCATGCGTGAAGTAATCTAGTTCATCACATTTCTGAGTGTCACACTTGGTGGCCTCACGCAAATCACACAAACACCTGTGTTATGTGTGTCCTCTGTTTCCTCTCCCAGAGGAATCTAGTATGAGGCAGGAAGGATGAGTTTTAGTAGATTAGATTCTGTTTTATTGCCACTCTCCATCGTCCATTTAGATACAGGGATGTAAACTAAAAGCACACAGTGTTGGAACAATGTAATATGTAATACAACCGATAGGTTAATAACCATTGATTGATTAATAGTTGGTAAGAGATAGTTTGCTGCAATAGAAACTCAGTGTATATTTGTCCTACTGAATATCCACAACGAAGATTTACCAGGATTTGTCTTGTGGTAATTTCCCATCTCCCCTCCTCTCCTCTCCTCCCTAGTGAGCGAGTGTGAGGCGTCTGCCATGCTGCCGCTGGAGTGTCAGTACCTGAACAAGAGTGCCCTGACCACCCTGGTGGGACCCCTCACACCCCCCGTCAAACACTTCCAGCTCAAGAGGAAGCCTAAGAGCGCCACCCTCAGGGCAGAGCTGCTACAGAAATGTAAGTTGTTTTGCCCTTCATCTAGTACAGACACACACCCAGCAGGACCAACGAGGGACCAACTTCTCACTCTGTAGTGGTCGGTTGCTCGACTTGCTAAAATGTGCTGTATTTATTTATTTGTATGTTTCATTTTTGTTATTTTGCCAGAGAAGCAGTTGGTTTACCTTTATGGCTTGTAATGTCTTAACTTCAAATGTAAGAAACTGTGCAATCGTTATGCTTGATTCCCTATTTTGCTGGTTCCATTCTAGCCACAGAGACAGCCCAACAGCTGAAAAAGACAGCCGGAGTGCCTTTTCACGCCAAAGGGAGAGGCTTGGTCAAAAAAATTGACACCACTAGTGAGTTTAACACACACACACGATTCTGTGTAGCCTGTTTTGGATGAAAAATCAGCACCTCAAGTTCATCATTCAGTGTCTAAACTGTTGAAACCGTAAAAGTGTTATCATTTTGCTTAAGTTACCTTCAGTTATTTAAACAGTACTATAATTGTTGTTTTTAATTTGAAGCGATCAATGATCTGTTTAACTGTTCAACTATAACCACGAGGCCTGTATTGATGTTTCCATCGTAGCACCTCTCAAGGGGATTCCCAAGGCCCCGTTCCGCAGCCCCACCACCCCCAGTATATTCAGCCCTCCCAGTAACCGCACACCCATTGCTCCTGCACGGACGCCCCTGCGCAAGGAGAGGGGGGTCAAGGTAAACTGCTGTTAGCAAACATTGTACTTTTTCATTTCATTTGTCTGATTTCATTTTCCACATAGTTATTTTAATTCATTGAATTTCCCTTACACTCATGCATTTTGTTGTTGTTGTTTTCATTTAGTTTCTGCTTTTCTTTTGTTTTTGAGGTTAGATATTTTCTCACAATTCCCTTGGTGTTTTCTTTTCATCTCACTCACACAACCTTGTATTTTTTTCCGTCTCTGTTTAATAATTACCTCTCTGTCTTGTCACTGTGCAACGACTAATCTAAACTTCTAAAAGGGGTTCACATCACATTTTTACAAAATTATTTGCTTTTCAGTTGTTGGACATCTCAGAGTTGGACATGGTCGGAGCTGGCAGAGAGGCTAAGAGGAGAAGAAAGACGCTGGGTAATTATTTCTTTTTTTTAAAACTTTTTTTTTTACTTATGCCGGTCTCAATCCACCAAATAACTTAAGACTTTAACACTAAAATGTAGCTCTGTTCATTTACTCATTCATTTTACTTTTACCCCTAAGTACAATGTGTTGCTTTGTGAATATTGAGCTGATGTCTCCTCTGCTTTAGAAACGGAGGCTGGAGAGAAAGCAGCCAAAGAAGAAGCTGTGGTGGAGAACGCCACGCCCGACTACGCTGCTGGCCTGGTTTCTGCACAGGTACTTGCTCTTCTTTCTTACACTATTTTCTTTCCTCTCCTCCCAGTCGCTCACTCGCAGATCTTTGTCTCACTCAATTTCTGTCTCTGTGGCCTCGTTTCACTTTAACATGCTCTCTCATGATGGAGGTGCTACGTATCACCGAGGGGACATCAACCCCTCGGTGATACGTAGCACCTCCATCATCCGAGTGGCCACTTGCAGAGTAGGAGGCAGGGTTCAAGTATCGAAATGGAATGTACTTACCCTCATGCAGGACTAATTATGATGATAATAACAGCAAAAAGTAATACAATATGAGTTATGTTAAATTCTCTATTGTGTGTTTACTTCAACTTACATATTGCTTTTTCTGCCATGTTGGTTAGTGCACAGGAAGCTACGGATGCCTTATCAGAGTAATGGCACGACATTTAAGATGGCAGGTGGGGTTTCAATGGCGTGTTGAAATGACTCAAACTGTCTCACAAACCTGCTCACTGGCACACTCTGCGTTTCAGAAACTGGGGGCGTTGAACAACGAGAGTGCCCTTCCATCAACCAGCTACCTACCGGCCACCCCCAGCATGGTGCCCTCCTCCTCCTACATTCCCAGCTCAGAGGCACAGCCAGGTCAGTTGCCAGCCCGACTCCCTGTGGCGGGAGGCAAGCAACTAGAGAACCTCCCAACGGGGATAAATAGAGTATCATGTCGGTCTCACCAAGTCCTTCCCTCATCTCCTTTTCAGCGAACGCAGGCGGTTCGGGACGGGAAGGCCTGCAGTCGGCCCGTCAGCCGGAGGAGTCTGCCACGGCGGGCGGCGGCGCCACCGCCACCTTACCGAGCCAGTACAAACAGAGGACGCCCATGTACAACGCGAGCACCACGGCCAGCCCCGCGACCCCCACATCCCCCAGCACGCCAGCTTCTACCCCCGCCACCAACGGGCCTCCAGCCGCTGCCACCGCCAGCCAGCCGGAGACCCCCACCCAGCCCCCCAGCACGCCTCAGACCCCCACCCCGACACCAACCCCCATGCCACCGCAGCCCCAGCCCAAAAAGAACCTCTCGCTTACGGTAAGGACGAGAACATTTGAATGCCTCATGTTATATACAGTCTTTTGGTGTTTGCCGGTTCTCAAACCAAAGCAAGACAGTGACTCTGTATCTGTGACTCTGCTGATTGGCTGCCTGTTATGCTGCTCTACATGAAGCAGTAGCATATAAACCTCATATTACATATTTCTATGAAAAATGACATTTCTATAAAGTACGTATATTATTGTGGCCATTAAATGTTCCTGCAGGTCATGTCTTACTGTACCAGTCCTCGTCAGGTTTTCTTTATTAGCCTCTTTATTATTTAGACAGCCAATACCACGTGATTGATACTTGCATGCAGACATATTTTGCTGGTGCTCTTCCATGTCTAGTATGTATTTAAGCGTGCAGCACTCTTACTAGCCAGCTAAACTGTCTGCCATATGCCGTGTCTGCTCCCCAGAGAGACCAGATGTACGCTGCCCAGGAGATGTTCAAGACCGCCAACAAGGTCACCAGGCCAGAGAAGGCCCTCATCCTGGGCTTCATGGCTGGATCCAGAGGTACTGGAGTTGTCTGACTCACTGCCTGATTTAAAAAATATATATATATATTCCTCTTACTCATTCAGTCATGTAATTTTCAGCTTTTTTTTTTCTTTAGACATACAACTCAACTCTTAGGCATACCTCATATTTGACACTTATTATTAAAGGAATCAAGGACGCACCACACCGAGTTCAGAAAGGAAATGATGCCCGGACACACACGTACAGCCCCATGATAACCACTGTACGTTGTTTCTACCCGTCTTGCAGAGAACCCGTGCCCGGAGCAGGGGGACATCATCCAGATCAAGCTGAGCGAACACACAGAGGTCCTGCCCAAGGCCGACGGCACCGGCAGCACCACCATGCTGGTGGACACAGTCTTCGAAATGAACTACTCTACGGGACAGTGGACCCGCCTCAAGAAATACAAACCCATCACCAACACCTCCTGAGGCGGTTCGCAGGGGGGGAGGAGGAGGGGATGGGGGGGGGTTTAACGCACACCCACACAAACACACGTTTACATGCATACAGGCATTTGCAAACACACTTGGGCCAAATCAAGCACTGGGGGAGGAGAGGGGTCGGAAGGTCGTCAGAGAGAGAGAGAGGTTCCTCCCTCTCAAAGTCCCTGCACCGCCAAAACACAGGACTCTTCAAGACTTATTTCTGTATTTTTTGTTTGGTTGTCTACCCTCCGATTTTTATGACCGGTTTTGGTTTTAAGTCCCCTCAGATTCCTGAATGTTATTGTGGTCAGGAGGCGTGGAGAGCTGAACGGTATCATTCTCACGGCAGGCACCTTTCAAGATTTGTACTCCCGAGGTACAAGCATGTCGCGTGTCTAGAAAGAAGAAAAAACAAGCTATCCGTATTTTTCTGTATGAATGTGACATTTGCAGAATAGAAGAGACAAAAAAAAAAAAAAAGACAAACTCATAAAGATGGCCGGAAAGGATGATCTGTGCATAGTTCTTGATGCTGTAAAGTTCTGTTGGGAACCTTCTGGAAGAGGTTTAGTAACTTTTCCATCCTTTTTCCAAAGAAGGGAAGAAAATAAAGTGAAAAGAGACTCCAGCGTGCCGGCCCTCCTCTATTCAGTATATTTCATCGGTGTGACTATTCAGCCTTTTTTTTTTTTTTTTTGTTTGGACACAACACTGAGATTTCCTGTATTTGTGCTTTTCTCCCACAATTTCCTGCTTTTTGTGTTTTCACCGTCTGATCTGTTCCTCCTGATGCATTTACACTGTTGTCAAATAATCAAATTCAGACCAATGTTATTTTTCTTCAGTGAAGGTTTCCGTTCCGAAGGTCTTCCTGTTCTTACTGCTAGGCTAGTCAACATGCAACAGTATTCGGCAGAGTTCAGTGTTCAGCAGTGTTCAGCATCAAATAAATCAAACATTTTGTTGTTCAAGGGGAAATGAGAGTTAAATGAGTGACAGAGGAAATTCATAAAGAAATCTTTTATTAAGTGAAACAGATGAATACTAGCATAAAACAGGCACCACAGTCACTTGGCTTCAGTTAAAGGGTAATTCCAGTATTTTTAAACCTGGGCTCTATTTGTACTAATAGGTACAAATAGGGCCCAGGTTTAAAAAAACAGAATTACCCTTTAAAGATAGTACCACTAGTTTAGGGCTCTATTTTCATGAATCAAAGGTGTATGGGGCGAGTACACAAGGTGGCAGACTAATTTTTGGTAATTTTGTGTTCTGCAAAATTCCCAAAGACGCACCTGTGGTGGAAGAACACCAATCAGTATGGCTTCAGTCACGACCAATCAAATCACTTCTTTTCCTTCCCTTTAAAAAGGAGGAGGACAATTTGGTGATAGAAGAGAACAATCCATTACTTTAGTCATTTAGCAGACGCTTTTATCCAAAGTGACTTACAGAGGTGATAGTTGACACCATGTGGGGTTCAAACCCACGACCCTGAGACTCTCATGTTCTACTGACTGAGCTGTCTGGGCCAGATGGCTCTGCCACAAAAACAGATCCCAGGAGTAAACTGTTTGTGCAGAATCACCACAAAAGAACATACAGCCTACCCAACCAGTCAGTAAGCCTTGACAACAAACAAGTTCTTCAATGTTCTCTGTACCTTATTGAGGGATTTATATCAAAGTCAAATTGGCCAACATAAGATCTACAAAACGGGTTGGTAAGCTTTTGACTAGGATGCCATCATGAAAATAGAGCCCCTAAACACAACGTTTAAACTTGTGCTCATCAAGTGTCAAGGTCCCTATTACATAGTGAGAGCAAATTATTAAATAGTGATAAAATCATGATTGCCATCATTGGAATGATTGATTTGTTACAGTGTGAAAACAAAATCAATGCCCTCCTAAACATTCAAAGTGCTGATTGTACCTTTGTAATGCCCTTTACTACAGCGGGGCAGATAATCTTCAACCACCAGTCTGGAGCCTTTATAACGGTGATTAGTGGTGTAGGGGTTCAGTTTGCTCCAGGGTCCCTCCAGCCTCCAAAGGTCTTCTCCAGGTAGAGAGCCGTGGCCAAGGGCAGGCGGTCCTGGAGTTTACCAGCCACTACCTGCAGGCCCATGGGAAGACCCTCTTCACTCAGCCCCAATGGGCACTGGGTGACTGGCAGGCCCAGGATGTTGAGTACACCTGGGGAGATAGATCGGTGGACAAAACGGGTTTCATCATGTGGAAACCAGAATCCCTGTTGCAGGTCAGAAAAAACTATTCAAAATAAGTAAATCCTCAGGATTACATGGAAGAAATGAGATATTTTAAGGTTTTATTGCCCAGTAAAAGTAGATGGTGATATGGTGACGTGTTGGAGGAGAGATGCTGCTTAAGGTTGGACTGTAGAGACAACACGAGGACTAGAGCATCACCTACCCGTGTAGGAGAAGTCAAGGGGTCTGAAGAGTGGGTGGTGGTGTTTGGGTGCCAGGTTGGGGTGCGTGGGGTAGAGGAGGACTCCGTCGGTCCCCAACAGCTCCTCCACCTCCTTCTGCAGCTTCTCCTTCTGCTGGATGATAAAGGCCGAGGGCTTGGACACGCGGCGCTTCTCCAACAAGGACAGACCTGAGAAAAGGTACACACAGACAAGAGCAACAACAACAGTTAAACCAAGCTACATGTACGAGCGCTGAAGTAACTTAGCAATCAATTCACCCCCCAAAAGGAGATGTGGAACCTTAAACTCACTTTTTTCAGCTGTTCTTATGTCCTGGTCGTAATCGTGACAATGCATCGCAGAGGTCATCGATCATGACAACTTGGGCACCGGGTCATTTTCAAAAGTTTAGCAAGCACTTTGTTTGGAGAAGCATGACAGACAAATATGGGCGCTATGACTTGCATTGTTGGTGACGGTGTTTTTTTTATGTTGCTATCATGTGCAGCCATGTTTCATTTCATGTGATTGACGTCATCAGGTAGCATGTGACCTGTACCCAGGCTCAGTGTAATTGCTGGAAAGGCAGAGACTGTATAACTGCAGATGTGACATTGTTGTTTTCTAGGGAAGTTTCATTTTATGATATCATTTATGCTTATTTGACACAAGACTGTTTTCAACTACCATATTTTCTATTTTCTTTGTCTATGTAATGTATTATATATTGTGCAGTAGGTAGCATTATTGGTAATAACCTTTTTTTATTTTATAGCACTCATCAAAATTTACAGACAAAACATTAACAAAAGCAGATTAAAAAAAAAAAGTCATGAATTAACAATGAGAATAAAACAAGTAAAAACTGAATATAAAAACTCCTTAAAAAAAAGATGCTTTTGAATATGTTCATTAATTGCCCGCCTCTTACCAATAGCAGCCATGGTGTGCTCCGATTTTCCCATGATCCATTTCAGCAGCTCCCAAAGAGGCCACACCGGCCGACCTGGCTCCCCCATCAGCTCACGGAATGGTGTAGGAGGCTGATGAAGACAAAGACGCACACGCCATTATGGCTTCAATCCGAAGTGCCCTACAGTACCAGGAGTGCATATCTCACACACAGTCGATGAATGCGGTTTTCTGCTGCTCACTCTAGTAACATAAGCCTGCATTACTGCCCTTGTTTCAACACAAGGCTTTCTTTTAGACGGAGGCAGTGGTTCAGTTGCGTTTGAAATAGAAAAGTGCAGCATTTGTGTCCTACTCACCTCATGTTGAAATACAGAGAATAGACAGAAAATATGCTACGTATTAAATCCACTTCAGTCACAAAGGGGAGATACAAAAGAAAGGAGTTAGATCAAAGAAGGATTTTAACCCGGACAACTTGAGGTATTGTGCAGAAGGGGGGTGCATCTCTGTGCACGCTTTACAGTTTTAAAATTTGAAAAACTTTCGAGGCCTGATTTTATTTTTCTCAAATCCACAAACTTTAAAAAGGACCTCCATCATACCCACACCGCCTCAAACCTTATGGTGAGACATTATGGGTGAGGCATGGTAGACTAATACAGTAGGAACAACATATCAGACTTAACTAAGGGACCTTTAAGATCCACACGTCACGGAGACGTGGAACATTGTGCCCTGGTAGCTGAGGGGATTACAGAGAGTTTCTGGGCCGCAGACTGCAATACATGCTGTGACTTAGACTCTGTTCCCACCAGCTCTCTTTCTCTCGGCAGATTGTCCCATGAGATTTGGGAGTCTTGGCAACGGCAGATTAACTTGGGCTTGTTTTCCCCCTCCTGGCTGTCCTGTTTGTCTTCACTGTACTACTTGGAAAAAGTAACAAGTTGATACGGTAGAGCGGTTTAAGGTGCTCGGGTGGAGGGGTTAGGTATGACCGCGACTCAGACTCGCTGAACAACATTTAGTTCATGTGTTCATGTGTTCATGTGTTCATGCGACACAACAGTTAGGGGGAAAGAATTCACTGAGCTACTTCCTGGTAAGTGAATGCACCGTTTCCCCTCCTGTGAGAAACGTAGTGGATTTTGTCGGCGAGTTTCTACCCTGCTAAACTACCCTTGTGCAAGACGCTGAATCCCTACCAGCTCCAGCCGCTGACCTCTGACCTCCCTGTGGAGACAAATGAAAACAATCTCTACTTGGCGACAAAGTGTGTCACTCAGCATCCTCGTGTCCTGCTGCGGGCCGCTACCTGCTCGTCGGTCGGTTGCTCTGGATAAGATAGGAATATAAAAAGCAACAGGCGGCTCCAGGTGGACCTACCCTGCCCTCCTTGTCGGGGAGGCCCATGTAGGTGTTCCAGATCTGGAAGCCGTATCGGAGCTCAGGGAGGCTCACCACCTGGACGTTCACCCCCAGGTCGGACTCCAGACGCTCCACCACCTGGGAAAAGACCGAAATGAGGATCTCCTTCACTAAAAAAGGTTTCTGGGCATTTCAACCAGACCTGGATCAAGTAATAGTCACAAATGAGTCACAAATGTTTTAACCTGTTAAGCAGTAGAAAGGTGGGATTTACTGCAGCAGGGACAATTCAGAGTGTCAGGTTAAGTTATCAGTACAGTAATCTGTAAAACACATAAAACAAACCATAAAAAGTCTTTGCAGATGCCATTTGACCAAAGTCTGGATTCAACCCACCTTCCTCTGAATCTGAATGAGCTGATGGTTGACAGGAGAGGTCAGGGGCGAGCCGCCGTCATGAGGGATGGTGAAGAACCGCAGCTTCTTTAGGTCCACCTTCGTGGATAAGGACAACCTGCGAACACACGTGTACGTGACTGTAACTGTGTTGAGCATGACACTAACACCGGCAGCATTACAGGTCTGACTTGAAGTGCCATAAAGCACTTTAATGGCACAGCTTGTTTGCATCCACAGAGTCGAGCTCTATTTACATAGGATTCAAATAGTCCCGAGGGTTAGCGATAAAGTTTTGCTACCACAACGGACAAAGAGTTTTAAAGCACCCAGGGAATTTAATGATATCTACTTTGGCTCTTTTGCAGATATGCCTGTAACTTGTAAGTCCAAAACAGAGTTAAGTCTCTTGGCAGTTCCAACAGAGGGACAAAGACAGCTGGGAAAATCTCCCCTCCCTCGACAGCTACCGTTGAGGTGCCCTTGGGCGAGGCACAATCGGTCCAGTGTCCTGCAGCTCAGCAGGCCGACAGCAGAGGACTGTTACCTGTAACTGGATGAGTGTGAAGCGAGGGGCGGCGCTGAAAAACCAGCATACGTGCCCGGTGAATCTTCCCAGGGTAAATTAAAAAAAAAAAAAAAGGTGTACAACGGGGCACGAGCAGGCGTATCGTACATGTGAGCGTTGGGTCCAGCCATGATCTTGAGCATGGGCACCAGGTCCTCAGCATAGCGACACATGGGGCCGGTGCTGAGGTAGTCTTCCTGTCTCCCCGAGGCGACGGGATACTGGTTCTCATTTGACACCACGTCTGGAAGAAGCATAATATAAAGTATGTTCCTTCAATACAATAAGTCTCAAGATATGTTTACATGCACACGCACACACACACACACACACACACACACACACACACACACACACACACACACACACACACACACACACACACACACACACACACACACACACACACACACACACACACACACACACACACACTTTCTCTTACATGGGGTGGTTTTATGGCCAAATATTCCATTGAAGAAACAGGGCATACGGATACTGCCACCGATGTCCGAGCCCACTCCGATCACTGCGCCTGCCGCTGCCAGTATACTCCCCTCTCCACCTGGGCAGGACGCACAGAAGGAGGCAGAGGAAGAGATGAAGTGGTGGAGGAAGAAGAAGAAGAAGAAGAAGAAGAAGAAAAAACCTCAAACAAAACAGGAAGTGACGCATTTTATGCTTCCGGCAGCAGCAACAGCGGTTTGTTTGGGATAAATAGAAGTACTGGGTAGTTAGCCTGACGTGGCTGAACAGACAGAGAGAAGAGCGCCACCTACAGGAACCCAAACTTCATCTACAGGAAATCCAAGGAAACCAGGGCAGCTCCCAGGAGAAATAAGTGAATGAGAGACTGCAGCGGCGAGTTAAGGAAGGCTGCCTGGACTTCCACGACAGAGCCCGATCCCCCTGACTGAACTACCCACGAACAACAACAACTAACCGTCCAGTTAACTCGCCCCGACCGACGGCTGCTAACCTGAGCTGCCCCCCGGCACCCTCTCCAGGTCGTACGGGTTGTTGGTGATGCTGTAGAGGTGGTTGTGGGACTCGCTCCACATGCACAGCTCGCTGGTGTTGGTGACGCCCAGCGGGATGGCCCCCGCTCGCTTCAACAGGGCGACCGGCGGAGCGTCCACGGCGGCCAGCACGCCACGCCTGGAGATCACGCCCGTGGTGTGGGGCATACCTGAACAGACACGAAGACGAAAGCTCGGTTAGTCAACTAAAAAACGACGTAGGGGAAGTGGTAAGTGAAGAGGTCGGTAGATAGCTACCCTGCAGGGCGAAGGACTCTTTGACAGAGAGCGGGACTCCCAGTAACGGCAGTCGGTCTTCCAGGACTTCCTCTCCCCCCGTTTCCTCTTCGATCAGCTTATCGACCTGGGCCGCCTCCTGGAGGGCAGCGGCAAACCTGGGGGAGAGAGACAGAGGGGTGGAGGGAGGAGAGAGAGGGGCAAGAGACGGCGGGATGGAGGTCAGCACAACGGAAGAGAGGGGAACTGAGAGGAAAGAAAGTGGGAAGAGAGAGATGGAAAAAAAAGATGGTGAGAGGAGGAAGAAGAGAGTGAAGTGAAGAGAGGGAATAAAATGTATGTAAGATAAACCAAGGGGAAGAAAAGCCAAGTTGAATGAAAGGTTACTAGTAAAGATGTAAGAATTTTCTCTTTCCGAGCTTTAAGTAACTAGAAATGAGCATTTAAAAGGCCATTTTCAAAAAATATTTATGACTTTAAGATGACGCAATCTGATGGAAATAAAAAGTTCATAATTAATTTCAACTTCGGCGCTGGAAGAAAGGCGAACGCGAAAGGAAAATGCGGGGATCGATCCTGTGACCTTTAATCGCAATCACTAAAAAAGGAGAACTTATACTTGCCTGTCTTTCACCACGGCGTTGATCAAAGGGTTGACCTCCTGGATCCTGTCAATATACGCCTGCACCACTTCCACGCTGGACACCTAGAGAAATGTTATTTATTAACTAGATTTAATGCATTCTTCACATACAATATACTAGCAACAGGCCACAAATACACACTTACACAGCCTGTTGACCAAAGTTGTTTATTGTATAGTGATGTGTGCCATGTATCTATCTATCTATCTATCTATCTATCTATCTATCTATCTATCTATCTATCTATCTATCTATCTATCTATCTATCTATCTATCTATCTATCTATCTAATCTGAAGAGGACCCAACCAGCAAGCCAAGACAAAAAAACAGGTTTTTGCAAGCTGGCATGACTTCTTATTTTTTCTTATCTTATCTATTAGTCAGCCATTTCCACTTCATAACGCAGTTTCTTTATTGTATAGCAACCCCAGTATAAATGACATATAAAGCAGATGTCTGACAATGATGTAACACATTTGTAAATGTTATCTAAGTAAAATGAAACCCGTTTTCATCCTATTAGTCCTGAGATTGTCATGTTTGTTATCTCATGCGTCACTCATTCAACAGGCGCTGCTATGTGGGTGTAAATGCTGGTAACCGGTGACTTATAAACACAAACAAACGCTCCCTGGAGAGAGTGGCGAAAATGGCGTTAGTAGTACGGTTTTGTAATAAGGTTTATAGGGATGGGGTAAAGAAAACCGCACACTCATTTGATAAGCACTGAAGACGCAATGTCATTGTTGGGCGGCGGACATACAGTCAGGTCACTGCCGAGGTAAACTGAGTTAAGGTGTGTTTGGTTGTTGTTGTTGCTGCTGGTGCTGACAGACGCTACACACCTCTCTCCGTCGGATCTTCTGGGCGAGCTGCATCGCCGACGTGACCAGCAGCGGGTTGCTCACGGGCGGCAGCTTCCTGGGCACGGCGGGGCTCCGGGGGGAGAGGAGCCGAAAGAGCGCAAAGAGCACCCCCATGGTCAACCTGAGGAGCCATGCCTGCGCCCTTTCCAGCCGGCTCAGCGTCATTTCCACCGCGGTAGTAGGGTCAACGGTTGCGTCGCTGTCCTTGTGACTCCTGCTGCTGCGGTCTCAGCTGCCTTACCGATAATGCTACTCATCACCCAGCATGCAACGTTTGGAAACTCTATATATGGATGGCTGCAGTCCAAGTATATCCAGTTGCGTCAAGCCAGAATAAGATCGGAAGTTGGACGGTTTGACCTTCAAAATAAAGCCGCCATAGAAATACAGTTGATAGAACGGCCACTTCTTGACGGCTCAGGGTAATCTCTTTTGGTACACTTCAAGATGGCTGCTATAGACTTTTGATGTTGTAGTCATGGAAACGAAAATCGTTGACAGTATACGAGGCACAGGAAGTTGAAGTGTTCGGCGTGGCTGCCATCAGAATGTGAAACAAAGCTAAATGATGTCGTTGCCATGGTAACGTACGATGTCCGATATCCATAACAACATTATCAAACATTCTCAGGTGGCCATCTTGAGGTGTAACAGTCAAATGACCTCTCGAGAGCAGTGCTGATTTGATTTGATTTGATTTGATTTAGGTTTGGTCATTCTATTCTAATCAGTATTTCTGTGGTTATCGTTTTTGAAACATAAGTAATTAAGTACAGCGGTGTCCACAACGCAAAATCGCATCAAAATACTCGGTAGAATCATTAGATTGAATTATTTTAGATTAAATTAAAGGTATAGCTGATAGATCGATACTAACACATCATTTTATGTTCAAGATTGAGTTCGTCAATACGGGTTTTATTTTGAAATTGAGACCAAACGTCGGATTTTGTCATTCTGGCTGACTTGACACTGGTCAAAATGACTGGGTCATCCAAGTGCACCAATAGCCTACTGACATTTATTATGTATAATGTTAATATATAGTTGTTTACTTCATTCACTTATGTATACTATTAAGAGGAATAGCATTAAAATATTACAATTGAATTTAAAATTCCATGTATTAAAATTGTATTAAAGAAATAGTAAGGTTCTACATTACACCTTTATACTATATTATGCTATGGTGATAGGCTAGACAATACGGTAAAGCGTATTTTTACTATGCTATGTTTAAATTAGCTGACTAATATTAACAATAAAATAATGTTAAAGAATAAAACAATATAATGTCCCCATAGAGACGAGGGGGCCACTTCCCATTGGTTCCTGGCCAAACGCCTTTTCAGAACAATGACGTGACTCACTGTCAACACACGGTGGCAGCATTGATGCAGCAAATGACACTGCACTTTTAAAGCCTAATTGGACATACAGGGGCACGTAGTGAGAGGGGGAAAATGCCTCTGCAATGCAGGTCAGTGGGTTAGTGGAGAATCCATACGTCTGTTTCCTCTGTTAGCCCATCTTACTCATCGCGTTTGTCGGCCTGTTTTTTCAGCAGCCATGTTGAAGGACTGAAACAACATATGACGTACTTTTGCCTTAATGTCTAATTCCCTTATTTTCTCTTTTTCCCATCACACCCTTCTCCCTCTCAAGCCCCTAAACACACCCAGGTGTATCCCAGCCATTAAACTGTTGCTCCATTTGCCTCAGTGTAATCTGGATGCAATTCATCTTTTTCAAAGTAGTTGTAGAGTCAATGTATTTTTTTTTTCCATTTTAGTTAAATCATAGTGATTTTGGATAAACCTTACCAAATGACAGTTAGTTTCAGAAAGTACTGCACCAGTGATTTTCAGCGTGTTTCTCCATCACATATCAGGTCGCATGATCAATATGTAATCAAATTTATTTTAAAGAGCAGCTAGCTGGCATTTGTTTATTGAATGTTCAGCCTAGATCCTGTGTCTCATGATTGAATTAAACTCCAATGTACACTGGTCTAATATAATGGATTCACCAATACGAGTTACACAGACTAAGGATGGTTTGCACGTTCATCATATTAGTGGAAACGTTTGAATGTATGGATTAAAGAAATGTGTAATCAATAGGAGCCACAAAATGGCAGCAACACCCAATTTAGTTTTTTATTGATCCACACATTTTAGAAGGGACATTTCACACCCACACTCAACTCAAGAAGTGGATTTTCTGCACACACTTCAAATACTGGAAAACCACGAGAATCTTGATCTATCCGACCTATTGGAAAATAGTTGGGAGTCAATAGCCAATCATTATCAAATAAACTGCATTTTCTGTTGACATGATGATTGAATTAAAAGAGAATCGACCCAAAACCCTCCCTGACGGGAACATCCACTCCAAGGCAGACCACCATCCAAACACCACACAAACATATCACACTCCCCACCCAGTCGAGAAAAACAGATCACTCTTTACCTGTAAGGTGAGACCTACCCACACACACACACACAGCCTGAAAAAAACAAAAACGACTGGGCATGTAGAGACAAGAGTGAAAACTTGTTAAAACAGACTACTGTGTTTGCATCCCTGTGTCGGGCCACCGGAATACATACAGAACTGTCCTTAGAAGTGCTTTGAGATTGTGTAGTTTGGTTGGAGTGCAGTATACCATATGTCATATTTAATGGCTACTTTAATGCTTTGTGCCCTCAAACACACACACACACACACACACACACACACACACCCAACAAAGGAGTATGGCTTGGGGGGGGCTTTTGTATTGATTTCCTTCTTTGTTTCTCTCGTTCTGGGAAAGGCGCCGCATTGCCAGCAACCTATAGCCCATTATTTTGACTCTCACGTTTTAAAGTCACTCCACCGGCTCCACCTCTAAAATAACTGATTCGGGGCTAATGCCTCTGATTGTGTACTCAAACGGATTATACATTATACAGGCATTTCATTTCTCTAACGGGATCATGCACCAAAACCCCTTCTGGTCTCGACTCATTTCTAAATGGACAGTAATTTACTTTACTATTCCCATTGGATGGAGCGGCTCTTCCCTCTGATCCACTATCCCGCACCTCCACTGTGCCCTGGTGACCTATTTAGGGTGACATGTCTGTCCCTTAGGGTGCCAGGGCCCAGTATGTGTGTCTGTCTGTCTGTACCTGTGTCTGTGTTTCTGTCTGTTTCTTTGTCTGTGCATCTATCTGTGTATGTGTGTGTGTTTCTGCCTGTTTATGTAGGTGTGTATGTGTGTATTACGGTTCAACTGATATGCGTTTTTCCGATATATTTTTAGACTGAAGTTGCCAGTAGCCAATATTTTGTGTCAATATTCAATATCTTTACGTTTGACCTATTTTAATGCCAAAAGATTACAAGGGTTCAGTGTTTGCCCCAGAATGTTCTTCTTGCCGGGGTAAAAAAGCCTCTGAAACATTTAGACCACCATTTTACACTCAAAATCTCCATTGAAACCTGAATTAAATTCATTGGGTGGGTTACCGTTTCTTAAGGCAGCGTGACCCACTGCACCTATTCAATGCTAGGGGGAAAATAAGGGATACATTTCTGCTTTTAAATGAAGAATTCATTCACAAAAAAACAGTTAAATGCAAGAACAAACTCTGCAACAGAAAATACAATTTCATTACAGGTTTTCATGTAGTCAGGGAAGAAGCTCCATCATATCAGCAGTGGACATGTGATACTTAATAAAAGGCCAATATTGTCCCACAAACCGATACATAATAAATATAGACCATCACATAGAACAATGTCTCTGTTTGTGTCTGTGCTACCCCCATCACCAGCAGCACCACCTCTAGTGGTCTACTTGGCAGCAGTCTTTCAACTAGGAGGGGGGGGGGGTTAGTGGCATGGGACCATGTGGCACCACCCCCCCACCCCCCGCCTCATTCCTCCTTTGGGGACAGGCGGGCACGTGAAACAGCTGGTGTGCTCCAAAAACCAATTAGAGGCCCCTGGCCCCCTGCCTGGCTGCCTGGGACAGCCTGTCAGGCCGAGCGGGGGGCTCGGTGGCTCAGTGGACGGAGGGTGTGATCGTTAGCACCTACAGAAAGCATTAATGATTGGCCAGGCTCCTCCTCGGCTACCGGAACAGTCAGATGGGAGATCACAGCGGGCCCGGGATATAGATTTTGCACGGCCCAGATGTAGTTGTTAGGTAAATTGGAATTGTAGATGCAGGACAGGTCTGTATTTGATTTGTGATTGATCTTCCCTGCCTATCTTGAGTACAGGGTCCCTGACTGGAGCTCAGCTGCATGTAGGGGTGTCCAGGCGTGTGCCTATTGATTCCATTTTTACATTATAGGCAGAGTAACTTTGGAACAGCGGGGAAAAAAAGCAGCTTAAATTCCTAGATAACCGACATTGCAAGCAACCAAGACTAAGGGAGTGCAAGGGTCAAGCCACAGTGGCCTGACAGTATTCCTGAGACCAGAGAAAGATCATGTAAGAAGGAGGATCTTGTAGTAAGGATTCAGTGCAGTGGAGCTTCCCTTCATTCAAGGTCTCTTAAAACTTGTGGATCGAGGGCAGCCCTACATTTTACACTGAGGTCTATGGGGACTGATCTTGCCCTGCCTGTGTTGAGCACAGGGCCTCTGAATGGAGCTCAGGTGTGCTATTGATTCCCTTCCTACCGGGCATTCCTTAGCCTTGAGCACCAACCCCATTAAAACATATATATCTTCTCTTCCCTCGTGGGGACGCACTCATGGTTCACCTTTTTAGAAGCTGCATGTATGATCGCTCCCACTTTAATGGAAAAAGGAAATCCCAAATGGATTTCATTGTTAGAGTGGGATGTATATGGTTTCAAAAAAATCCTATGGTATAAACTCATTCATTCGAGGCATTCAGGGTTTTTTTCTCTGCTTACGCTCTGCCATTGTTGATTGGTTGATTTGGTTTCTCTGTAAGTTAATGGTTAGTTTGCCTCAGCTCTTTGCAGATAGCTTAGTTTGAGTAGATAGCTTGATAAAGACAACAGAAAGTCATTGGGGAAAATCTCTGTCAGATAGTATGGCCCTATAAGGTGATAGAGTAACCCAGAGACAACCCAGAAAGGTCAGCGGGGGTCAGCGTAATCTCCTGTCACTCACACACACATACACACACACACACACACACACACACACACACACACACACACACACACACACACACACACACAGGCATGAATGATTGCACATAATCCCTGCACACACATGCTCACAGAAGTGATCAGCAGCCCTAAATAATAAATGGTTACATTATTATCTCTGACAATGGTGTGACTTTATTCCCCTGGCCCCACGGAGCCAATAAACTGATTGATAAATAATGCAGCGTGAGACTGGGTCTGTTCAGAGAGGATGCAGACGGATGAACTAATGAAAAGTTACCTGAAGCTAAATGTGTTCACGGTGTGTCGTAATTTGGGCATGTGCGGCTGCGCGGTTGTGTGAAACGCTTAATCATAGCTGTCTGGCCTCCAGCGCCTTTGGGTGCCCCCAAGTAATGCTCACGATCAACCGTAAAAGACTATTAATAGCTGTTTTCTGCAGTGCTGGGTAGCGCGCTGTCTGCGGCTGCGTAAAGGAGTCGACACACGGAAAATGAGGGTGCTGTGCGGGTTCTTGTGTTTATGGGTTTTTATAGTGTGGAACCATTAAAACCTGATGCTAGAAAAAACCTTTTTAAAATGGTTCTTCACGGGACTGAAAGGTTCTGCTGTGACACAAACCTAAAGAACCATTTTCTGGTACTACATAGAACCCTATTTGGTAGAGTGTGTCTGCGCAGATGCAAGAGGGCTCTCACTAACGTTGAGAGTTTGGATACTGCCGTGGAGGCATGTCTATAGGTGAGACTCGGGCCGGTTCAAGCGCCCCCACAGGTGCATTTTTGCGGTGATCACGTGTGGACCCGCCCAGCCTCACCGCCTCCAATAAAGCACAGCAAAAGTCACCGCTCTGCTTCCTTCACGCAACCAAACCCCACAGCAAAGGGAGGCGCGCGCAAGCGGCGAGGAGGTAAAACGAAACCAGTGAGGACTGTGTGTGTATGTGTGTGTGTCTGTGTGTGTATGTGTGTGTGTGAAGGCGGGAGGCAAAGATGATTAATTAGTAAAAAATAAAGACCTCGTAACCGGACACCCGGACCTGGATCTTGGCTGGGGACACAGAGGCCACCGCACGAGGAGGTTATTATTCCCCAACGCGGACCAGGTAAGTCACATCCACGCGTGCACGCAAGCATGGGGTCCCACTCGTTCACGGTGCGATTGTGCGTCAGCGTTTGATGCCCTATTGAGAGACATACATAGGCTATATATGTATGTATGCACGCGCGTTTGTGTATCCGGAGAGACTTTAGTGACAGACGAGCCCACAAAGTCAGCTCAGTTTGGCATTCATAATTTATAACCCGCAGTCAAGCTGTGGCAGAGATCCGTCACGATACACGGTTCCTCGGAGGGGAGCATCTAACGCGTCCTGCGGGCTACGGCGCACCGGACGATCCCAAGCTGAATTGCGTGCTTGCTGGTTTATGAGCCCCCCCCCCCTCTCCCACCCAGTTCCCGTTGGCCGAGCGACCACGAGCCCCATTTGATTATTGTGCTTGTGATTGGATCGATTTCAGAGCGCGTGCGTGTGTGCAAAGTGCAGGCAAAACCGATGATAATGTGATATCTAGCTATCATGGCAAAGCAGTTAACCAGACAAATAGTCCAGTGTACCTCAGTAAACTCCGTGCTCTGTTTCATCGTACTTGCCAAAAGTGGGTACAAATTTGATCTCGATTTTATCAGTGAAATGGAGAAAACGTCATGCAGAAATTGTGAGAAATGTATCTGGGGGCCAAAATCACAAATCGGTGGGGAGCATTCGGGACCAATGCTCCCTGTAAGATGTATGCGTCAGGGAAAAATAGTTGGTGACCTATACATCTTATCAAATTAGATAGATTTTTAGGAACTGCTCACATTTGTCTCCAGAAATTCAGACGGATATAAGCGAGTTTGGAAGTTTTGGTGGCCAACGACATCAGATGCAGGGTCTTAGCCATACAAAATGATTTAGTGAATTGACGTCCCTGGTTTTCTCACCCCCCCTCCCCTCCTCCTTTTCTCCCCCCCCCCTCCCCTCCTCCTTTTCTCCTACCCCAGTTGCAATAGGCTGCAGCGCCAGTGAGGCAGCTCTGTGCTCACTGGAAACTCAGTCGGCGGAACCGAGAGGGGGCTCCGGCCTTTCTCCCGCAGGAGGAAACAGAGACTCCTGCAGCCTGCGCAGTTGGATCCGAGGCAGAGACGCGCTCATCCTCCTCCTCCTCAGTGACATGCGGGAACTAAACTAACTGCGCACCGACTCTGCAGGATGCGCCGGTGTTGCTGCGTAGCTTCTTAGAAATAGAAAACTAGGGCTGTGACAGCTGGGGGGGAATTTGTCTTTCACCGCAGCTCGGTAATTTGGTAATTCCCGTGAATCCCCTAGCGTTTTGTTTCTCCGGAGAGCCCCGCGCCGAGGCCATGTAGCCGACATGGGAAATGTAAACAGTAGTCGGGCTGGATTTTAAACTACGCACTCATCCCACGTCCCCCCTCCTCCTCCCGGCCTGTCCGAGATGGAGATGGAGAGGGTCGAGCCGGAGCAGGAAGGAGCCGAGCCGCCCATCCACAGCGTCCACGGACCCAACCGCATCAGACCGTCCTCTTACCGGGCACTGCGCAGCGCCGTGTCCAGCCTGGCCCGCATAGATGACTTCATCTGCGAGAAGATTGGAGCAGGGTTCTTCTCAGAGGTGTTCAAGGTGAGTGTGTGTGTGTGTGTGTGTGTGTGTGTGTCTGTCTGTCTGTCTGTCTGTCTGTCTGTCTGTCTGTCTGTCTGTCTGTCTGTCTGTCTGTCTGTCTGTCTGTCTGTGTCACTCAATATATAGATCTACAGTGATCTATTGACTGTTTGTTGTTGTGTTTTTTGGAGTATTGACACAGAACTAAAGTTATGTAGGCTGGTGTGGTGGCTTGTAGGAGCAGAGAGGAGAACACACACACAGAGAGAGAGAGGGGAGCTCAAGTTTAGGCTTGCACATCCTCAAGGCCCATTTACCCAGAATAAAAGTTAAGACATCAAAGTTCCTTGACAAGTTTTTTTCTTTATTCAAACATCCAAGAACTAGAAGAGACTTGGGGGTGAACTGAATGAAACTTCAGTCCAGATTGAGTTGTTTACTTCCTCTGAATTTACTTGGCTCGACCTGCTAATAGTTTGCCCAGCAGGTCCGTCACCAACCACTGATCCCTGTGGTTACCAACCGCCTAAAATGAACAGCGAAGGAAAAGGTACCCAATGTTACGAGACTACAGGAGGAGGGTGGCGACAGGGGGTGGCATCAATTTGGGAACGTACGCTTCGCTGACCCATCTAATCGGCCTCTCTTCCCCACATGTGTTCGTTCACAGTGTTTTGGTGTGTAAGCGATACGGTCAGGACAGGTAGCTCGGGCACACGTACAGGTAACCCTACTCTCTCTCTCTATTGGGCCTGGCGCCGTCTTTCTCTTTTAGTGGTGCAATGCCATTAAGTCCAGACAAATCCCAAGAAACGCCTAACGACTGCTCTGAATTGCCACACGAAGCCTTGTTTGTTCATGCAGGAGATGGCAAAAACACAAGGAGACGCTTGCATCACCTTTACTGAGGAGGAGGAGTCAGGGCCCTTTCCCGTGGAAAATGGAAAATCGATTATCTTAGTTTGATATTTTTAGGAAACTAGGCCCCAAACATTTTAAACATGATTTTGAAAGATGGCCAACTTAACGTGCACTTAATTGAATGTGTCAGGCCATTTAAACCCCCCCCCCCCCCCCCAGTTTAAAAGTGATTTATATTTAATCCACTGGTCCTATTGTTGGTCTCGTCGGCTTTTTAATTCCCTCAGTTGGTAATACGGTCATCCGTCATGCTAGCAGGCACAGGACTGGGAGGAGACCTGCGTAAGAGGAAACTAGCCCTTGCTAGGAATAATGAAACCTGCAACATGCACACAAGATAAAGCTACGTAATGCCCTCTGTACTGACCTAGGAACGGCTAATAACCACAGTGAGTGGTGAGTGAGGATGGAAGAGCCAGTTGTTATAAGTAGCTCCGCCACCGCCTGTAGAAGTGGTGCCAAGACCCACGTAACTAAGAGGTGATGAGTACTTTGTGCCCTGGTATTTGGTTTGTCGATATTTGGGTCTGTGGATGAGTGGATGGTTGGTTTAAGGTACACATACTACTGAGTAGGGCTGGGTGAACTGCGCGGTAATATAAAGTATGATAAAACTGTAATTTTCAAATGCTATTCCCTGGTTTGTGTCAGGTTTTGTTTTTGTGTAAAACAATAACTCAATATCATTGTTTTATCCCAGTAGGATTGTTTTGAAAGACAATAAATGATGATTTTGAATTATTTCCCAGCACTACTATTGTAGTGGTACTGAGATCTAGGGGCTTGAGTGCTGACAAATGAGCTTAAACTACAAGATTCTGACAATTCATCCACAATTTCCTATGAAAACTTGGAAAATGGGGGTTAAAAACTGCAAAACCTCTTTGGTAAAATCCCACTGCACAGTGATCCTAAATGCGCTCCCTTGATTGAAAAGGATTCTTGTGATGTGACTTTATTCCTTCCAGTCAATTTGCTATCTTAAAAAAAAAAGAAGGTCACTCAACCCAGTGAAGCCACGCCCCCCCTCAGCCGTGCCCTTTTGAATGGCCACTGAGCATGCAAATGTCGGCCATGTTTACTGCTGGCATGTCAAAATGCCACTTGAGTTTTGATCGGCTTGCCCTTTCATGAAGCCATATAAATGCAAAATTGTTACCACGGCTATCAGCCACATGTAAAAAGTTTGCTGATGGCGCTGCACGATAGAATCGCTTCCCAAATGCATGATTGAACGTCTGCATCCTGGCTCGGTTCATATAAATGGCCCTACTGTCCTGCAGAACGGCCTCTGGAGGATGTTAGGGTTTGAATCGTAGCATACATGCTTGCACGTACGTACACATCATATACTGCAGGCGCACTTTGAAACGTTAACCCAGGTACCTACACTCCTGGCGCCCTGCTATCTCCGTCTGCTGTTGTTGAGCTTCAGTCCTTGGTGTAGATCAATGGAGCCCCGCGGCCGGCAGTCAGACAGCCTGTCTCACCCCGCCGGTGTGCCATTGTGCAATCTGAGGGAAAAAAGGGTGAGAAAGAAAAGGGAGAGGGAGAAAGGAAAGGGAGCACGCGTGTCAAGACAAATCCTTCAGGTGCTGTTTTTCATCTTCCTTTAATATTCTTCAAAGTGTGTGTGTGTGTGTGTGTGTGTGTGTGTGTGTGTGTGTGTCCCAGCTTTGCCCCTTCATGTGCAGGATTCCTGCTGTTGTTTTTTCCCCCGTCAGACCCAAACTCGACCTGGAGGCCCCAGCGGAGGCGAGGAAACCCCTCGACCACAAAAAAAACCGTTGCCATTGTTCCATTTTTTCAGTCTTGTTTTCCATCTTTTTTCTCTTTCTGTTGACTCGCCTGATTCTATCTGCGACGCCAGTATAGATAACAGATGGTCTAACAACAAGAAAACGCGTGGTACAGTTAAGACGGGGACGCGCTCTCGACCAGATTCGGTTCCCCTCCTTCATAATCGACGTGACGGGTGGAAACCTCACGTCGTGGTTTTTTCAAAAGCCCTGCAGTGCACCCCAGCCTGGTGTGGGTGACGGATTAAGCGCTTAATTTGTTGTCAAAATCTTGCCCACCCCTACGACCGTACCGCCTAGGCCTGAAATCATCGCCAAAAATTTAGATTTGCCGTTCTCTCAGTGGTAGGAGAAGGTAGCCTGTGTGGTTATTTGCCTACGGGAGGTAAAACTGACAGCTCAAATGGCCCCGTGAGTCACTGCAGTGAGGCGTTATCCACAGCGAGCATCAAGTCATCACGGCAATTATCACCACAAGCTATGATTAGCCCCGAATGGAGTCTAGCAGCGGTGAAGAGGGGCGCCCGCCGTAATAACGTCACGTGTGAGACGCCGTCAGCTGTAGTGTGTGTGTGTGTGTACGTGTACTCACCCACGTCCAGTACGTCTCCATGTTGATGCAACTCTGTGTGTGTCAGCTGTGTGTGTGTGATTGGAGCGGAAATGGCGACGGAATCGGGTCGCCAAACACTGCACAATGGTGTGTGTGTGTGTGTGTGTGTGTGTGTGTGTGTGTTGTGTGTGTGTGTGTGTGTGTGTGTGTGTGTGTGTGTGTGTGTGTGTGTGTGTGTGTGTGTGTGTGTATCCAGCGTCTACTGTCATCGTCACTCACTTCTCCTCGTCACGTTGTCGTTGTGAAAGGGGGCAGAATTGTTCGGGGCGTCATATTTTGTTTTGGGTAAAGTTGGACCGCCACCAACTCCCCCTGAAACTCTCCCCTCCAATCGAAGAGTTTGTGGGTGTGTGTGTGTGTGTGGAGCAGTATTGAGTGATGGGGCTAGATTAACCGCTGAATGCCGGGGCGCTCTCTTCAGCTCCACGTTGAGATGGGGATCAGTTCTACCCAAGACAAGTAAGGACTGGCCGCTGGAAAAAAAAAAATTGAGCTCTGGGAAGATAAAATGGCAACAAATGGGGAGGGTGGCGGCAAAAACACCAACCCTCAGGAGTTTCATACACACACACACACACACACACACACACACACACACACACGCACTATCCATCATCAGCTGTCAGCCATGTGATTGTGATCAGTTTCAGTACTTAGGATTAGGAGGCAGTCTGGCTGTGTGTGTGTGTGTGTGTGTGTGTGTGTGTGTGTGTGTGTCTCCATGTTGCCATTGGATCGTGGTGTTTGTATGGAGTGCCAGTGCAGACTTGAACGTCGGGGGCTTTGCGCAGCACTTTTCCTCTTATTATTTCTCTCCTCCCTCGCTCCAGTCAGGGCCTGCTCTCCTGCCACTCACAGCACTGGTGTCTGCGTTGGTGTGTGTGTGTGTGTGTGTGTGTGTGTGTGTGTGTGTGTGTGTGTGTGTGTGTGTGTGTTGGTGTGTATTTCCCTTTGTTTACGTTCTACAGCACAAAAAACGAAGGCGTTCAGCAGGCACGGGCATGCGTGTTTCTTCTTCACATATTTCATTTGCACCAGTATAATAGAACTCTTGGACAAGAGTTGCGCAATATGTGTTTGAAATCCCCTACACACCCCCGTCCTTCCATTATCCTCACCTTACCTTCGCTGCATGCTCAGACACTGCATGTTTCCTCAGTGTGTGTGTGTGTGTGTCCACATGTTGGTAGTATGTGAAGAGCTGGTAATCCTAGTCTTCAAATAAGCCTCGGGGATGGCCCCTCCCCTATAACAAGGTAAACACATAGCTGTGTGTGTGTGTGTGTGTGTGTGTGTGTGTGTGTGTGTGTGTGTGTGTGTGTGTCTGCCCACCGTTGCAGCAGTGGCGAAATGTTTTTGTGGTGTAGCAGGACTTATGTTTATAACGTGGTCCCCTACATGCTTTAACCTGTCTCACTCTTTTGTTGTTGCTTTCACTCCGGTCATGCACTGAACATGCTATTATTGCGCAACAGGTCGGATCAGAGGTGTCTGCATGTGTTTCGGCGCGTGTGTGAGACAGGGAGAGTGTCAACTGCTGTGAACTCTTGTGTGTGTGTGCGCATGCATGGCGGGCCCAGTGTTGATGTTGTGAAACAGTCTTAAGTGGTTGTGTGTCAGTCTAGACTCGGGGATCAGGTTGTGTTTTAGAGCCCAGCTAGGCTGCATGGAGGGACCTCCCTGCTCGCTCGCTGAAGGGACCGTACTTGGCTGGTTGCCTCGTTTTTCAAATGCCAACACGCGCACAAGCCTATGGACACGTACACACACACACACACACACACACACACATAAACATGCATGCTTTGTGTTAAGTTTCCGCAGGGGGATAATAGGTGAGAGCAGAGCCACAGGCGGCGTTTTAGCCCCGAGGGACTTAGTCATAGTCCCTACACTGATTCACTTCCCTGTTTTAGTGTCGAAGTGATATAAAGTGCCCTTCCACTGACCCCACAGACCAGACGAGCACTTTAAAGCAAGCCCTGTAAGGAAATCACTGGTTTACAAGGCAAAGTAAGAGTGACAGCTGATGTCTACCAATCCAAAAAAAAGAAAAAAAGACACAGCTGATTAGCCCCGCCCTGGCACACCTGAGCCTCGTTCAGACTCGGGGCTGCAATTGGTGGATTGGAGGTCATGCTGCACCCCTACAGCTGTTAGGAGATTCAGTGCCTTGCTCGAGGACACTTCAGCAAGGCAGCTGCTAGTGCCAATTCTGAAATGAGAGGGTCTCGGTATATGTTTGGTTTATTTGAAGTAGATTTAGACTCTAACTGTATGTTGCTGGGTGGACATCAGCCGCTACTGCTGGAGAGTTGATGTAGCCATAAAACCCACAAGGGAAATGAAGCCTTTAGAGTCCACAGAGTGTCCAATGTCATTCTGGTGTGTGTGTGTGTGTTTGTGTTTGTGTGTCGGGAGGGGGAGGGGCAGTCGTGCAGTCGCTCACACACACTTGACCTGCAGCAGCGTTGAGTCTGCTGCCGCGTTCTGCAGACCCAGTTTTCCCTCTCGCTCGCTCTGCCAGCCTCTCCCCGAATACCCTCTCATTCCTCTGCTCTGTCTCTTAGATGCATGCATCTCTCTCTCTGGCGCTCTCCCCTCCTCTCTCTCTCTCTCTCCCTCCTCTCTCTCTGTGCATCAGCCTGTCGCATCAGCCCCCCCCCCCCCCCGACACCGCTGCACATGTCCGCTGCAGAGAGCGAGCACGATGCCCGCGACCTCTCCTCTGCTGAGAACAGCACTTTACAAGACTGTGTGTGTGTGTGTGTTTTTGAGGTCTGAGCTCAAGGGTGTGTCTGTGTGCACGTGAAGACGAGTCTGTCCTGCGCTCTGGTGCGTGTGTGTGTTTTTGTAGTGTGTGTGTGTGTGTGTGTCTGCGTCTAATCGCTCCGTAACGTGGCGTAATCGTCGTGTAGGCGTAGCGTCGGCATTCCAGTGAGAAGTCCGTGGAGATGCGCAGTAAAAGCTGCACGCAGACGTCTGAAGTGCCTGGCATTTTTTTCTCCCACTGACCTATAAAATACAGACACATGCACACGAGGTGGCTTTGCAGAATCAAGCTAATGAAAAACACTGCATTACACACACACACACACCTGAGAGAAAATCCCCCCCCCCCTCGCAAGTTGCGCTTCAACCTGTGGCGACTCAGAGCCAGTAATGGCGGTAGAGGTTAAATACTGTATGTGGTTGTTGGGCTGGACCTGCAGTCGGCTCACGTCTGCACCAGAGGCTGGGTTTGTGTGAGTCAGCGTGTGTGTGTGATTTTTGTTTTGAGTGACAAGATGGCAGATGCGCATGTAAAAGTGTGTGCAAATAAGTGTGTGTGTGTGTGTGTGTGTGTGCGGGGGAGAAAAGGAGCAGGAGGAACAGAAAGGAGACAAATGTGTGCGCCAGCGTTTTGAGAATATGAATCCATAAACATGCAGAGCGCCGCGGTCCGTCTGCCAGATAAATCTAACGTGATGCAGGAGGAAGCTGCAGTAAATCATGTGGGAGAATATAAACCTCCTAATCCACTACAGTACTCCACCAGACTACACCGCCTCATCCTGTAAGTGCTGTAAGTATAAATATATATGAGTGGTAGAGATTACTCCAATAACCCCCCCACACACACTCACCGCTGTTTGTGTGTTCAAATTTCTACTTCATCCTCTTTTGAAGAAGTAACTTTGCGTGTGTGTGTGTGTTAAGTCTGTGTGCATCCATCCATCCATACATGCGCCATCAAGTGCTTCAGTGGAGGATGCATTTGGTGGCGCAGAGCTGGACTCTCATTGGCTGAGAGGGCCAGCCTTGATCTAATGGGCGAAGAGGCCGGTCTGGTCTCTAATAGGCTTTGTGGATTTTCCATCGCTGCCCCTGATCCCGATCCCGAGCCCGGCTGAGATCCAGGCCACTGTCACGCTGACTTCAGCTTCACCCGCAAGACTCCGCTAGCCCGGTGTGACATTTACTCTCTCGGTCTCTATCTGCCCTCCTCTTCCTCCCTCTGTGGCTCACTGTTTCTCTCCTCACCCCGTCCTTCAGTATAAATAAATAAATAAATACCGAAACATTTTCACACTCTTTCACTTGATCTAACACTTATCAGGTAGACGCCTACTGTACTCTCTCGCTCCAGCCACCCACGAGCATGACTTCAACACAGGGTTGCACACGCAGACGCTCAGAAAACCCTGCAGCCGCCACGCACCGGCGCCAGAGTAGTTTTCTGCTCGTCCTGTTGCATCTCTTTTGGAAGTCGAAAACGACTCCCAAGCAAATACGCACTAAAATGTAGGTTTAGGAAAGCATGTCGCGTCACCACGGTTACCATACCAGACAGAGCCATTGCCGTAGCAACAGGTCGGGCCGTAGAGGTAGCCGGATGAATAAACCGGTGATTGAACTCGAATGACCCTGCTCATTGTTCGCCAGTTCCCCCGAAAACCATCTTCAGATCAGTTAGAACCGCGTCTAGCTACGGTCCATCGATGCCTCTAGATGGACGTTACCGCTAAGATTGAAGAGCGTGGCCTTGCTGTTCAAGTGCTTGTGTTGTGATGTATTTTGAAATATGATGGGTCCATGTAAGTGTGTGTGTGTGTGTGTGTGTGTGTGTGTCCTCTCCAGGTGCAGCATCGTGTGTCAGGCCAGGTGATGGCCCTGAAGATGAACACCATGGCCAGTAACAAAGCCAACATGCTCAGGGAGGTCCAACTCATGAACCGACTCTCACACCCTAACATACTCAGGTAAGTGTGTGTGTGTGTGTTTCTGTTCTTCCATGTTAAAGTCAGAGTCTCTCCTGTAGCGTCCCAAGTCTTTGTTAACATCAGTGCTATTTTTGTAACGAGAAGGGAAAAGAAATGTCTTGGTTCTCCTTTGATCCACAAGGACCGTCTCCATTATGTTTGAACAAGCGTCGTCGTGTTACAATGAATCATTTTTCTTTTCCTATTGTGGATAATTTATTTTACTGTAATGGGTCTTTTTTTTATGTCTGGTCTATGTCAACCTTGTGTCTGGAAACTAGCCTTTGTGACTCATTCTTACTTTTTGTTGTTGTGTTCTCTCTAATGAAGGTGTGTGTGTGTGTGTGTGTGTGTGTGTGTGTGTGTGTGTGTGTGTGTGTGTGTGTGTGTGTGTGTGTGTGTGTGTCTGCTCTGTCTCCAGGTTCATAGGAGTGTGTGTCCACGAGGGACAGCTCCACGCTCTCACAGAGGTAAGACACTCACTTATTTGCCGATGAAGATTCAAGGGCATAGCGGCAATTGTCAGTGGCCTGTACATATCACTCCACAGTGTTCTCAGATGTTCCCTCTTTAAAGGACTACACCAACTAGAAAAGCGGCAGGGTTTGGGGAGGTGGTATGATCTTCATCCCCGTAGTGTTTGAGTGACACATCATCACTGTGTATTGATTGGATGGGAGGTCAGTAGCTTTCACAGACATAACTTGACATTTACTCCAAACTAGTACTTACTCCTGTTGTGTATCAATAATAGATGAACCTGTTAGGGATCAGCTGATGGACAGTGGATCATAGTTATGGTACATCACTTACATGACTTGACTGTTCACCAACCGCAACAGGAAGTGTCGATTACTGTACCTTTACCATGACATCAAGAGCAGCAGTTCATCATTTAAAGAAATTTCACAAAACGATGCAGGTAGCAGCTGTTGACGACTGCCGACGTCGGTTTCCAACGTTGGCCGAGGCATACCAACATCTATTCAACGTTAAAATGTTCGTTGTTTGTCCCGATTTCTCCAGTATATCAATGGCGGCAATCTGGAGCAGCTGCTGGACAGTGACGTGTATTTGTCCTGGAGCGTCCGCCTCAGCCTGGCCCTGGACATCGCCAGGGGACTGCAGTACCTCCACAGCAAGGGCATCTTCCACAGGGACCTCACCTCCAAGGTGATGATGCACAAATACACACACACACGCATGGACGGATAACCCTCCCGCATACACACGCATCACTGAACACCAGAGAGCCATCTTCCACAGGGACGTTGCTTCTAAGGTGGCAATACATACATGAACACATATGAGTATATATAAACACGCACTGAACACCCACACACGTATACGTGTTGAGCATCTCCTCAAGACTGTCCTGAAGTTTGAGAGGCCCTGATTGCGCTTGATCACCTTTTGTCTTTTATGTCACTGATCTTTTTTTTTTTTATCTGCCTTGTTTCTCTGGGAGCAGTAAAGAGTGTTTTCTGTAGATTTATAGTGTGTTTGCAGTCTGGAGGTCCAGTGGGGAATTGGCTGTGCAGAAAAGAACGGCTAAATATATCAACAACCAGGCCAGAAAGAGATGCCTGAAAATGATTGTTGGGGCGTGGGTCAGCTGAGTAATCTTATAAGTAAAAGTGTAAAGGTAGTGTGTAAAAGTCTGATAAGGTAGATTACCGTGACAGTAAGATGAGACTGTAGATGTAGCTTGGAGTTAGAAAACACAATCACAGCCTCTGTTTACCAAGACCTGAGGACCTCCAACATGGCCGCCAGAGGGTGCATTACATCACGTGACAGCCCTCCTATAGGAAGTGAAAAATCTCTGCTCAAGATCTTGAAAATGTATCTTAAAATCAACCCGAATACAAAGGAGTAGCGCACACACACACGCACACACACACACACACACACACACAGCAGTAATAAAGCCACGTGTGTGACCTTTGGCCTCCTGTGCAGAACTGCCTGGTGCGCTGGGAGAGTGGCGTGTGTTCGGCCGTGGTGGGGGACTTTGGCCTGGCGGAGAAAATCCCAGAGTACAGGTCAGTCTATTCATCAAACCTCTATCAACACACTGATTAGATAAGAAACACACTCAACGTATTGGATTCCTCCGGCTCGCTCGCTCGCTCTCTCTCTATTTTCTGCCACTCGTTGTTTCCCTCTTTAGGTTTGCATGCGTGTGCAGGATATTACACCCCGTCTCTCTCCTGGTGGAGACACTTGGATGAGACACGATCACACACACATAAAAAAAAAAAAGGATCCATTACTCACACCAAAGGACACGCTGATTATTATTTTTTTTTCCAAAGTATGCAGGCACATGCTACCTCACCCAAACTGTTGTGGTTAGCCGCTCTCTCTCTCTGGAACTGTTGTTAGTAATAAGCCTCGTCACAAGGGGGACGGGATGGGGAGCATCCCGCTAACATTTAATCCGACATGTCATGGCACACCAGCTGGGGAGTTGGGGCGCAGTGACATCAAGCATCCCCCGTTTGTGGCTTTCAGCTGGCTCGGTGACATCACATACGACCAGGCCCCGTCTCTCCTTGATGGCCTTGTGTGCCTGAATATCACTCCTCTATAAACCGCTTGACAGGGGAGCGACTTGATCATGACGTAGCGCAAGTATCGGGGGGGTTGGATGTCGAGTCTGATCTCAAAGAAATGCAGCAGGGGTAGCAGCCACTTTTTTGTGTGTCCCGCCCACGCCTGTGCACACACACACACACACACACACACGTGTGCATGTCCCATGAGCTCTGCATCCTCCCCCAGTCTCTTTAGCAAGTGTGTCTGCAGTCATTTAGTAAACACACTGCTGTTCCTGAGAAGAGACAGCTGCCACTGTAACCTGGCCTGCCCTGTGGGGGGTGTGTGTGCGTGCGTGCGTGTGCGTGTGCGTGTGCGTACATCACTGTTTCTGCTTGCTCTGTTTGTGCCGAGCCACCTTTCTTGTTTACCTAAGTGTGCACATGCGTGTGTTTGAGCAGGCCTCAGGTCTCTCTGCCACGGAGCCATTGAATTGCTTCCCAGCGTTCTCAAGGGCATGTTTGTTTTTTATTTCAGTCCGATGCTGGTGCACGCCGTAGCGAAGAGCTACCCGCCGAGAGAAAGCACTGTTGACAACCCTCCTCCTGTGTGTGTGTGTGTGTTTCTGTTGGACTGCTACCCCTGTGCTTGTGGCATGGAGGGAGTGATGGGGAGAGAGAGAGAGAAGATGAAGGGGGTTTAGGAAAGAACTCCAAATAAGGTCAAACTATTCCAGTCTTCTCTCTCTCTCTCTCTCTCTCTCTCTCTCTCTCTCTCTCTCTCTCTCTCTCTCTCTCTCTCTCTCTCTCTCTCTCTCTCTCTCTCTCTCTCTCTCTCTCTCTCTCTCTCTCTCTGTCTTCCCCCCATACACCAATTAAATCTTGTCCTTTACTCCCTTTCTTAACATTTCTGCTCACCACTTCTCTGTCCTTCTGCATTCTCTCTCTCTCTCTCTTCCTCCCCCTTCCTGTCTTCTTTTCCCTGCTGATGCCGCTCCACTTCTCCAAATAGTGTTTACACTGGGAGCCATGACTGTCCTCTCGCTCGCTCTCTCCCTCTCTCGCTCGCTCGCTCTGCCATCACTTCCCTCTCTGTATTTTTGCAGTATCATAGCCCACAGTAGCAGATGGAAATAGCACAGAGAGGAAGTATCTGCCAGCAGGGTGTGTGTGTGCATGTGCACGCGTGTGTGTGTGTGTGTGTGTGTGTGAGCACACTGTTCTTGCACATTCTTCTGTTCCTTCCTTTTTATACAGTTAAAATTGCTCAACAATATCACTGCATAACAGAAAAACATTGCAGTCTCTTAGATATAGAGGATGCACACACACACACACACACACACACACACACACACACACACACACACACACACACACACACACATATATATGTATATACACACACACACATACACACACACACAGCGAGGTTTCACCCCATGTAACCCCTCTTGATTGGGTTCTGCCTCAGTGAAATGGAGCGTGATGCCAGCCTGCTTGACTGTGCTTGTCTGTTGATCTTCCTGCGTGTTTCATCTTCAGCGTTGCAGCGTTCCTAAACGGATCTGCAGAATAATGGAACATATTTTTTTCATGTTTTTAAAGGTTTAGGAATTACAGCGGGGAGTCTAGACACGTCCGGTCTTTCCATCATGAAGTACAGTGATGCAGTTTTACTACCCAGCCTCTTATGCTGCACCAGAGGGACATTAAATTCAGATCAGTCTCTCTCTCTCCCCCTCTCTCTCTCTCTCTGCAGTGAGGAAGACCAGGAGCCTCTGGCTGTGGTGGGCTCCCCCTACTGGATGGCTCCGGAAGTGCTCAGAGGGGAGGTGTACAATGAGAAGGTATTGATGGATTGCGTTCACTACCTGTAGCCGCAGATTTCAAGGTAGAGGAGTTCAAGGTACACATCGAGTGTGATGAAAGACGCTCAAACAATGACTACCCCACTATCTCTCTCTCTCTCTCTCTCTCTCTCTCTCTGTGTGTGTCTACAATTTACTGACTTACCCTCCTCTCCTCAGGTGGACGTGTTTGCATTCGGGATCATCCTGTGTGAGGTTATTGCGAGGATACAGGCCGACCCCGACATCCTGCCTCGTGCCGAGGTACCGGCGGCAACATTCCCATCAGTGTTTCTGCTGCTCACCTTTTTGCTTGCCTTCATATACTCGTCATTTCTTAGAGCCCGAGACAAAATGCTATGTCCAACAGTCAATACCTCAAAATAAGACAGTGTGTTAAGCTGGTCTCAATGACTCACCACAATAATGTTATGTTTTACTAATAGTGTATGTGATTGTATGTGCTAACTATTTCATTTTGGACTGAAACTTTACATTTATTTTGGGGGGGAAATAAGCTGATATTTATTGTTCAGTACTTCTAAAAACACAGAAGATTACATCCCCAAATATGTTGCTGGTTTGAAGGTATTCACTAACTAGTGAGGTTTCATTTCTATTGTCATGGTTGTGTCAGAGACGGTGGCAGTTCTTTGGAATGAAACTTGTCCGTTAGTGGTTATAGGTCCTCTACTGAGGGAGGATATATCAACATCTTGCGGTCTATCAGTTAAGTGGCCGTTATGAATCCCCATGTTGACTTCAGGGACCTTTCAGTTTTACACCCATAAGAATGAGCAGTTCTCCCCCTTGTGGCTCTTTGGTGGTACAGCAGGCTGAACCCACTTCCCTTCTGGCACTAGGTCAGTTCCCCATTAAAAGGATGCCTTTAGTGTGGTCTTCATGCATTTGTTTAAGATGACTATTATTCATTCTCTGGTTCAATGTCGGTCTACGGTTTTCTTTTTTTTTTTTTAAGAATAAAACCCTCCAAAGGCTAGTTGGTTAAAGATGTCAACTTAAGCTGCACTGCACACAGCCTCACAAAGTGGAGCTGCAATAGAGAAGAGTGTACTCCCCCGTAGATTCACCCAAATTAAATTGTGGTGTTTATGGACACTTCACTCGCAGGAAGAGACGAATCGAAATGTATGTGTGAAATCCAAACCGTCTGGGTATTTTTCAAACCGTTACCTCTCACTGTGCCGAGTGCAGCTTTAAACTTTCCAGCCACGGTGTAAAACAAAACAAACCTAAATACACACAGAAAGACATGAACACTAACCCTCACTGTTTTTCTTTATTCTTATCTTTTTGGTTAGGACTTTGGTCTAGATGTGGAGGCCTTTCAACACATGGTGGGAGACTGTCCTCCTGACTTCCTAGACCTGGCCATCACCTGCTGCAATGTAAGACCGACTCCTGCACATACTCCTCCACAGTCACTCTCATTCACTATCTTGTCCCATTCTACATTGTCAGTGTAGTATTGGGGAAAGTGTAGATAAGTGTGGAGAGCATCCATCCTCTTGGCTTTATGAAACCCTTTGGATGATGTCAAAAATGCGTCTTCATCAAGCTAACAACAAGGTGGATTTTTCTTATTTCCTAAAAAAGTTGAAATCTTGGAGATGAAAGGGTTTCGCTCCTCTGTCCTTTGTGCTTCTATTCAGTCTCTAAAAAAAACGTCCTCTTGTTTGCGTCTCCCTCCACCAGATGAACGCAGAGCTCCGGCCATCGTTCTCTCAGATCGTAGCGGAGCTGGAGAGGAGAGAGGCTGCGAGAACACCGAAGGATGAGCCAACAGTCAAGGGTGAGTCATCTGACAGCGTGTGTGTGTGTGTGTGTTGTATCAATGCTTCCATATGTTTCTCTGGAGCGTCCAAATCCCAGGGAGGTCATTTAAAATTTTAGGGTTAGAGAAATTTCTGTCAGACTACTCAGCTGCCCAAGTTTAACTCTTGGATGAATCGGAGGGTCTGAAGTGACACAGCAGTCTGGTTGCAACGAAAACATGTTTTCACTTCATATTCCAGGTATTCCTCAAAAATCTTGTCTTTGATCCTCCACCCCTCCTACATCTTTGCCTACATTTTTAGAAAATGTTTTTTTTTGTGTTCTGAAGTGACAAACTGATTTCAAACATTAAATCATTCTTGTGATGACCAAAATAGCAACATGCTTTTGTAAAATGACGATAGCATACCTTTTCATAATGAAAGAAAAGATGACAGCTCTTTTTCGACCCTTGAGTCCCAATAACTTGCGAGCACAAAGTTTTGACCCCTCCCCCTTTGTTTTTATCCCACGTGCTCTGATTCAGACCGGACTTCTGTCTGTTTAGTGTGCAACAGCAGTGTGAGGTCGAATGATGACTTGGGTCTTCTCCTTCCTTTTTTGTTTCTTTATTTTAGTTTCTCCAGACATTGATCCTCTGCGCAGGCTGTCTCTATGTCTCCCGGCCGATCCCCGCCTCTCCCGCAGCAAATCCGACATGCTCCATCCCCCGGCCACGCCCCCCTCTGCCACTTTGGCCCCTCCCACCCGGGTCAACCCATTCTCTCAACGGAAGGACCTGAAGGGGGGCAAGATCAAACTGTTCGACACCCCCAGCAAGTCTGTCATCTCCCTGACCTTCACCCTTCCCCCGCCTCCGGACCCCTGCGACAGCCCGCATTCGTCGGAGGCCGATGGCGGTGACCCGCCTCGGAGGCACCGGCGCTGCCAGTCGCTCCCTTGCACCCCCCCTCCGCACCTCACATCAGCACCTAACACCGTCCTAACGGAGGAGGAGAAGGAACCCCTGTCTCCAATGGACACTGTAAGTGATGAAATGAATGGAGTGAGTGAGAAAGAGAGACTGATGTCAGGGGGGAGGAGGAGGAGGAGGAGGAGGAGGAGGAGGATGGGGAGAGGAAGAGCGTAGCTAACCAGGCGGACGATTCAGGTCTCCCGCCGTCCCTCGAGCCCTTATCTCTGGAGCTGCTGGACCAGGAGAAAGAGAGCGAGGAGGGGGAGGAACCCATGGACTGCACCAGCTCCCCGGAGACCCAAGACAGCGCTTCGTCTCCTTGCTCCACACTCTCCCCGCCTCCATCCCAATCGTCAACCCCCTTCCAGCCCTCCACTCCCCCCTTCTCCAACGGCTGGGGGACCGCCATCTCCAACGGGCCCCCGTGCCTGCCCCCCCTCTCCCACGTGGAGAACAACAACGTGGTCATCGGTCGACCCTTGGGCTGGGGCAACGCCGCCGCCACCACCACCACCAACGGCTACCACTCCCCGCCCGGTGACCCCGCCGGTCCGTCGCCATTCGGCTCCGGCAGCGGTCACTCTCTGGACCAGGAGGAGGTGATTTCCTGCCCCGGCTGCTGCCTGGCCGGCCTCCGCTTCCCCTCCATGTGTCTCAGAGCCCCGCCGCGCAGGAACCCCTACAAGAACCTGAACGGGGACCACGCGGCGTCTCGCGGGCTGCTTTGTCCGGGACCCAAGGGCCCGCCGCCCTCCCCTACCCCAACGACCACCACCACCGGTCTAGAGCCGGGACTCACCTTGCCTGGGGCGCAGACATAAGCCCCTCCCTTCTCAACACCAAATACACCAGAAATGCACCATAAAAGAAGCTGGGTGGACCGGTGGTGTGGGAGTCTGCACCAATAGCTTGGCCCTGGAAATGAGTGAGTCGTCTTACAAATTTGCACAGATTTTAACCCAGCAATACCCCACTTATTTTCCAGACACGCTTTTTGGTGTAGATGGGGCACAGACATGGACCTGGGTGGAGGAGGCAGGAGCTCCTACTGTCTGATCTTGGATCGGTTTACCTAAAACACACTCCTATGCTTTCTTGTATGATAAATTGGAGAAATTCCCTTGATCTGAGGTAAAGGATAGGGACTGATTTCATCTACAATGCTGAGCTAGTGGCTCTGCTGGCAACGTGCTGATGGCGCCCTCTGCTGGGCTAGGGGTGTCACAGCACGGGTGTCAGTTGCGCCTGCGTAATTCTGACTGATGATGGGCAAATGACAATACTACTTCAGCATGAAGACGCTCCTATCTCCGGATCCTGTATATTCCCCCGATGTAAAGATTCTTTTTGACTGATGGTATTGACGATGCTACGATGAGGAATGTTATGCCTAGTATTACTGTTGCAATGATTTTGATGTTTGATGCTGTTTGAATGAAAGGGCAGTTTTGCTTTGTCTTTAATTATCAAGAGGTGTATGGCACACCGTGGATGGGAGTATGAGGCGGGAGATTGTGGCCGTCTGCATAAGGGTGTGTGTGTGTGTGTGTGAGAGAGAGAGAGAGAGAGAGAGAGTAGGAGTGTGTGAGAGAGAGTAGGAGTGTGTGAGTGGGCGGGTGCCATACACCGTTCTTATGACTTATTTTTGTTGCTGTATGATCTCTCCCTTGGCCCTCCTGGGTGCCTGGTAAAGCACTTCAACTGTATTACTGTTGTTGTTAATAAGGAAACTGTTTATTGTTATTACTTTTGAGAATGAAAGGTTAAAGACCTGCTTTGACAGATGTACAGATTCTTATTATTTAAAGATGGCATTGAATAAAAATATAGAATGCAGTGACTTGGAAAGTGTCCTTTTCATAATCTCTGGGTTGGTTTCTGAATCGGTGTTGCTCATCGGTGTACCATATTCAGTGACTGGATGTATTCAGAGGGTGTCAAGCTGGGACCACCATGGAATAAAAGGGGACCACTAAATGATGGGTTGAAAAATCTTTATCAGCATTTTAGTTTCCCACCCTGTACCGTTCTACAGTTTTAACCACTATGTGAGCATTGATTTCTCCACACTTCCCAAGGGTACAAACAATATAACCAAGGTTGAACTTGGAAAGGCAGATGGTTTACAGTGAGATTACGAGCAAGAACCCCTCAGTAAAACAACGGTTTAATACCTTTTCCAACATGTATACCTCACCGCAATCTGCCTCCGTCGCCATCTCTCAATTTTCCCGTCTGTCTCTAAGTAGATTATAGCCTTTCCTCTCCCTCCTTCTCCCTTCGATCGTTCTCCCCTCTCTGCTGCTAGCTCATTCAATCTCTTCCTGCCTGTGCCTTGTCGTCGTATTTCTTTTAAAGGCTGTCATCCACAAACTTTGCTGGAGACAGACATTTTGTTACCCAGCTCTACTTGTCCTGAGGTCCCATCATGGTGATGCCAGGTGTGACTATAGTCCAGCTGAGTGTGCTGCTGGGATTGTGGGTCAGGGTTGCCCTGCTCATCACTGGTGAGTACTGGACTTAATATTGGGGTTAGTTTTCCTTAAACCTCAGCTAGGTTCAGTTAAAATGGTTTCGTCCAGTCCTTAGTGCTGTCCTGTACCTGTTCGCTGGGCTGCAGAGACCTGACAGTCCACACTCACAAGCGTTAACAAAGTTAGTTGTGACAATCGGACTTAACAGGTCAACGTGCAGCTGAAAGTGTTCTATTTTTAGTGTATGGGTTTCGTGCGAACTTCCCAGGGTCGACTGGGTTAGTCTGCTACACCGAAGTGGATTCACTGGATTTAGGCTGCCTCCTGCGGTGGGATTGTCCCCATGCCAGTCCTAATACCACCTACACTGTGCAGACAAAGACGCAGGGGTAAGTCTTCTCGTGTATAGAGGTGTGTGTGTGTGTGTGTGCGCTCAAATGTCACAAGTTGGATCAAGTGCTGCATCGTCCCATTTCTAGAATAAAATGGGACCATCATGTTTGGTTACATGCCAAAGTTAGAGTAGAAAAGTGTTGCAGCCACAGCAAATTAGGAGGCCGGTGTTCTTCTACAGTCTATATCACTCTCAGCTTACACATCCACACTTTGGGTACCTATAAATAATGTGATCAAGATTGAAGTTCCCATACAAAGCCAGCGTTTCAGTGGAGTGAAAATAAAAAAGTAGATACAATGGAGTTTAGAACAGTTGAAACATCCCTCGAGTAAAACAACTATTAACACTGTTCCTATACGGGTCTGGAAAGTCTGACTGTATGAAAAATGTATTTCCAGGTCTTAAAACACTTGAAACACACAGTCTGGAAAGGTATGGGAAAAATGTAATGCACACAACTATGCTGTAGACATTGTGATTATTATTGTGAAGAATAATCTTCAGCGATAAGAGTGACATGTCCTAGTTGTCAGATATACTGCCCAGCCACTATCTGCGCAAATCATTTCCAAAATCTTCAAATTGCACAACCGAAAAAGAAAATTGGAATACTGTGAAAATTCAAAGACTGTAATTGAATGAATGTATTTTAAGGAGATGTATAATATTCACACTGTAAAGGCCTTGAATTGACTCAAACTCAGACTACACATGTGTAAATGTCACCAGAATAAAATAACTGCGTGTGAATCTGCTTGTGCACATGTACAGTAATGTGAGTCTTAATGTGCCTGTCTGTGCTGCAGGGATCCCTGGCAGGATGTGGCGTGGTGTGTGTGGGTCTCGTCTCGTAGCTGCGACGTCTCCCGGGTCTTTTCCAACTTTGAGCTGTACAACATGATCCGTCTGGGCGTCCACCTCAGCCCCAGCTCCACTCTCTGGGTCGAGCCACGCAAGTTTGACTACAGTGACTTCAGTCAGTGACCCCGCGGACTGATTGCGTAGAAACACAACAGAAAATGTTGATTTCGTAGTGCACACAATTCACTGTTCTACTCCAAACTGCTATATATACCTGAAGGTCATCATTCAATATAATATAGAGGGTTCGGTCTGTTAAATTTTTAGGTCTTAAGTTACCTTCTATCTCTTAAAAAGTACCATCATTTGCTAATAATCATTTTGTAATTTTGCTGCCTACCCCAGCCTTCAGCCCTCCCTCAGTCTCAGTCTCTGTGAAAGAAGACCAGCTGTTGGTGAAGGTGCAGTTCCCCTGCGCTGCCAGTAGAGGGTGCTCTCTGGAGAGCTGCTGTCCAGTCTCTGAGCTGATTGACCCCTGGACCACAGTGACTGTATACAACGAGCTCAATCGCTCCGACTCTCAGGTTTAACTAGTTTAGTGAAATGTGTAACTGCAAGCACAGGTTCTCCTTTCTTTGAGTGAATTTGCTGAATACAGCTTTAATTGAGCTTTTTTCATTGAAAAGGCCATTGGTTGATGGCTATTCATTCAGCAGCTTTGATTGGATATCCCTCTAACAGCTTCTACCACAGACTCTTTCCAATTCAAATCATAGAAAGACCCAAATAGGCTGATGGCTATTCACACAGCAGTTGTGATCGGGTGTTCTTGCAGAGCCGTACAGTTTGGACCCAGGAAGTGGTCTCCTATGTGGAGTTCTCTGGCTTGGCCCCGGGTCAGGACTACTGTGCTGTGGCCAACTTCTCCTTTCCAACTTTCTCCATGGCCGCTTCCCCCAAATCACGCCCTCAGTGTGTCCAGACAGTCTCCAAATCAGGTGAGAGAAAGGTGGAAGAGGCGTCAAGTTGAACTTTTTGAAGCCTGGGGCAGTTGAATCATGTTGAAAGCTTCAGCGTCTGAGGTAGACCACAAAGCCCATTAAAGTGCACTTAGATTTGACAGCTCAACTAATCATCAATCACAATTCCACCTTCCTTAAGAAAGTTATACAGGAGTACAGGTGGATGTGTTGGCTTAGTTTGTCCTGGCAGAAGGTTCCTGAATGCCACTCAACCTCAATTTAGGCAAAGGTTGCGTGTTTGAATTGACAGTGCTGCCAGTTTGGGTGTTGACACAGCCAACCATGTTTGGCATGAGTTATTTTAAAGCCTCTTAGTACTAAAGGTTATCCAGCAATGGGTAAGAGGTTAGTGTCTGTCTAGGGGCAGCGTTGTTAATAGGAATCTTTCAATGAGCCATTGACCGTACAGACTTGTGTTCACGTTGTTCACCCTGGGTATGAAATTGTCATATTGCTAGTACATTTATTAGGGTACTGATTGGTTCAACCTGTGCTGCAGGACTGCTGCCCATGCTGCTGGGAATCGGGCTGTGCTCTGTGCTTGTTGCTCCACTCCTCACCCAGTTTCTCCTTAAACAAATACGAGCTGCACCAACCACTGAAAATCTACCAAAACGTTCGGTATGAGTTCCTTTCTCTGCCTGTCTTTCTCTCAACGCACACCAACAAAAAGGGAGTACATATCTCCTATACAAAGTATGTTATGTATTTCTCTTCAGAAATGTCTTCAACTGAAGTATTCTCCAATGTTGTTTTTCAATCAGGCCTCCCTTCAGGAACCCTTGTCTTTGGTTCCTCTGGCCTTGGTCCCTGTTGACCCATGTGACATCCACGTGGAACTTGTTGATGACCACATTTCCATCGCATCCTCCTCCAGTGGTCTCTGCAACCAGGACCAGGCCTCAAGCCTGGGGAACGTGTACAGCAACAACCTTCTCCAGAGTGCCTCCAGCTCGGGCACAGTGTAGTGGGGCAATGGAGTCAGAGCAAGGCTTGGAGTCAGAGCAAGACTGCCAGTTGCTATGATGTCACATTACCATGAGTCTTGCTCTATTATGGTAGGTGTCAGTGGGGGTCCAGAGGGCCAGGGTGTACCACTGTGCTCTGAGGTTTGGATCATGGGAGGAATGGATGGAGGAGCTACACTTGCAATGCAGACCACTTGAAACGAAACGTGCAGCTGAAATAGACCTTAGTCCCACCAAGATGCTCCCCAGAAGGGATATAGCTTCACATTTTAAAGTCATATATTTGGCCTGCTATAGCTAACTACTGGAATGTAGCCTGGGAAGCTAGCTAGTATAAGCTAGCTAACGTCCATGCTAAATTCAAGCAAGTCATTGTAGTTGTCGTTCCCAAGATTGCAAGCTAATTTCACAACTTGGGTCTGTCTGAAGTCCTCACTTATGTGTTGAAGTAACACTATTTTTTATATATGTAATCCAATCTTCAAACTAGAGTTTTCAACCAAATGTGACGTGAATTCAAAATGGCCACCATGGGAATAAGCAGCAGGGTAATGTAGTGACTAGGGAGACTGTCCCAGGTTTCAGCCCTCATGACAGCAAGCATCCACTGTGCTGACGGGTCCTGGAGCAAGACGATGAATCCCTACCAGCTCCAGGGCCACTGTTCTGTCCTGACTTTCCATATTTCTATGGCACTTACGTTTTATTAGACAGGCAACAGGCCATGAACCAGAATCAAACCCATGACATCACAAGCACATGGTATGCATCCTTGCCCACCGGGCTACAAGGTGCACCTCCAGTATTCTGTTTAGCTGGCAACCACATGGAGAGCAAAAGGAACTGATAGACAATGTGGCTCCAAAACACCAACATGTGAGCACATTGCACTGGCATTGACTGCATTTCAAAGATTCAGTCGAGTCTGATATGAGTCACAGTGTTGCCTGTAGGGGGTCAGTGGATTGACTGGTGAGTGACTGGACTTCCAATGGAGGAGAAACTGTTTATTTCATGGGTCCAAAAGGAGCTATTTTTGCTCAAAGCAGATTTACCCTTCAGTGGTTTAGTCCAGCACCAATCAACAGGCGAGCCCAAGCCAGAAAAACAGGGTAAGCTTCACAGAGTTCATAAACAAAAAGCTAAGAAAGCTTTTATTCTTCCTGACCCTCCATCCTATATCCAGCCAACAGCTCCTTCCTCCTGCTTTTTCTCCAGAGAGATAACAAGAGATTTTTTCTCTTTTCATCGCTCTGAATGGTTCTGACTCACAGTTGCCCCATCGGAGGTTCGCTGCCTCCTACCCATGACTGACACCTCATTATGCCTCTTGCGTGAAAACATGGGAACGTCTTGCTCCTGCCTTCTGTTTTGCTGGGGTTGCACTTTTTACGCAACATTTGGGAGCCTTGGGGGTTTGGAAAGGTAGAAGGGAAACAAACAATGCTGGATGGCCAAAAACATTTACACCCACAGGGGCCTACAGGCTTATCCAAATCTCCCTGTACAAGCCTGTGTATGGCTTTATGAATGAGAGGAATGCTTACAATGTGGAGAAATGATAAATTCATCAAGCATGAAGTTGGTTTGTATGACTAGTGAGCCATCGGCAGCACCTGACTATGTAACAGTCAAAACGTTGTTCCCTTCAGCATCCAGCAAAGCATTTCACCACTTTTTTTTTTATTGGTTGTGTTGCAATAAATTTGCTGGATATCTTCCTTGAACTCATTTTTGCTTGTCCACTGGTTGCATGTGTGTCAGTGTATATATTGGCCTGTACTGTCCCGAGGAGTGTATTGTAGTGTGCTAGAACTTTCTGCTTGTTTTTTTTTTTAAAAGGCTTATCTGTCTGAGTCAGCTGATTTAGCCTGAACTCAGCATTTTCTCCCTGTTCCTGTTCAGAGCATTATATTCTTTAATAATAAGCTTTATTTATATAGCACTTTTCATACATACAATGTAGCTCAAAGTGCTTAACATAAAAGCAATGACAAGACAGGATAAATAAATGTAAGTAAAAGAATAAAAATAAGAATATCCAATTTTAAAACTAATAAAATATTTTTTTCACCCTAAAGTATGTTATACGTAATACTGCTGAAACTCAGTGTGATTAATCTTGCACTTAACCAAAACCCTCAACGCATTCTTAGGACTTCAATATTTTAAATGCAGACTCTCCAAATCCAAAATTGAGACAGAACAAATTTACTACCTCTGAATGAATAATGGTGCCCATGAAGGCAATGTTAAAGGATGGGCATTTATCTTTCCTGCATTGACAGGAGTCAAGACAGAGATAATTGCCATTTCGCGCTGATTCATCACTACAAAAAATCACTGCTACCTTGAAGTGTCACTTTCTGAAGGTTTCTCTACTCGATACTCTTTTCCATGTCCACGCTTTAATGCTTTTAACCCTTAATCAGTGGTTGTATTATGGCACACTACAACTTCTCAGAAAGAAAAAAACTAGCGGTATCTTTTTAGGAAACGTATAGCTTTTACTTATAGCACAGGAGTTAGGTTAAACTCCATTCCTTCCTCAGTGTGGCAGGAAACGCTTAGTCACTCGCTCGGTGACTCACCAACACTCTCGGGGTTCAACTTGCTTCTACCCCCAGCGTGGACCGTCCGATCATACACAGATGGGCAGTAATGCTCAATTGATAAACATCTTGAGCGCCATAAACACTGCATAGCAATACTTTTTTTGGGCTTAAATGTTGAAAAACACAGATTGTTTTAGAAATGCAGTGGAGCAAAAACACGCAGCTGGTTGGTTTACTTGTATCAACATTCTTTTATTTGGCCATACATTTCATTCATTCATTTAATAATTATTGTACATATTATATACATGAGCAAACAAAGGCATCCATGTCCTTGGTTAGCCATCTTGCAGTAAAGATTGGCAGTGCATTCTTGGCCTGTTAACAGTGTCATGGGGGGTATCTGTCATTCTCTCTGTCACACATGGCATCAGAGCCATACAACCATGTGTTTCTACCGCAACAGTTCTGCGTGTATGTCCTTCCAGTTCAGCCTGGTCTCTGTTCTGCTCATCTGCGCCAGTACTGAGGAGACACACAGCGTTGTTAAATACAGCCCACAGTAGCAGAGCTACAACATTTAGCCACTGATGTTTCACATTATGGAGAAATTAGCCTTCTTCAAACCAGCGGTTGCTAGTGCAAGTTAATGTTATGGTTCAGATTTAAGAAACAATTACACTCCAAATGTCTTGCAAGCCATCATATATACATTTTAGGAATTTAGCTGACTCTTACCTGACATTGAGTGCAACAGTTGAAGTTACAATTCCTGGATGACTAACATCCAACCAATAGTAAGGTCAGAGCCATAGTACCCTGAAAATACTTCTGACACCATAGAATGATCATGTAACAGCAACGTGATAAGAGATGGTTTTTAAATAGGGGGTTTATCCACCAGGCACTCGGTTGTGTGCACCCTACAGTAGCAAAATATAGGAGATAAGAGGTAAACACTGGACTTTTGCTCCCACAGTGCAACCGTTTGGCTACAAAACAAACTAAACTGCATGATGTTTGAGAGAAGGTTGAACTATGCTCTAGCTCACTGTGTCTGCTGGTCCTACCAACTTCAATAGTTGTGACTCACATGGGGGTGAGTAGATAATGACTGGATTTTAATTCTGGGGTGGGGCTATTCTTTTAAGACAGCGTTTCACTAGTGAGCACCAGGACCTCTGAAATTCTGAATCCTCTTTTAAAGTATGTTGTGTGTTGGAGGACACTCACCTGGACGAACTTGTGCATCTGTTCTACCACAGCAGCAAACAGAGCACCCACACTCTCATCGATCAGACTCTGCATGTAATGGACCGCCTCCTCGTCCGACAGGTCTAGTCGAAACTTGTCCTGCACCTAGAGGTAAATGAAAACGAGTGATTTATTTTATTGTGTGCTATGAATATCAAAGCTGCACTAGTCAACTTTGCATGGGGACCATAAAGGTTCAGACCATTTAGTATACTATTCTAAATCTGTCCTGTTGGGGTTGAAACGCAAATCAAACAGCATTTAGACCACGTGACACTAAAACTCCATTGAAAACGATATAAAAGAAATTCTTAACTGGGCCCTTTTTCCTATTCAGTGGAAACAACAGTCTACCTTCTTAACAGTCTTGTCAGGCTCCAGGGCGATGTCGGGAATATTGGCATCCACCATGAGAGAAAACAGATTCAGGATCAGGTTGGAGTATCTGCAGAGAGAGACAAGACACAAATGGTGCTGATATGGTGGATGTTTGGGGCAGCAGAGTGGAGTAGTGCGGAGGTAGCTGATCCACAACAGGAGGACTCTGGTTCAACCCCTCCATGTTGACACTGAAATCCTACCAGCTCCAGGGATATGAAGATCAATAAAAGACCACAGTCATCACATTAGAGGAGAGAGTGTGGTCATGTAAACAGGGGATGTATTTGCACATTGTATAACAGTTGGAAATGTTCATTAAACTCTTTTGGCAGAAATACTATCCTTCATTCAAATCAAAAGGAAGTGAGGCTGTCTGTTAGGCCGGTGAGCACGAGAAAGGTGACTCACCCTGAGAGGATGTTAGTCATCACTGCTGGCATGAATGACACCATTAACGTGTGTGTGTGTGTGTGTGTGCCCTCCTACCTCCTGAGGTGTAGGAAGGCGGTGTAGCACTGCTTCCTGAACTCCTGGTACTGCTCGCTCTGCATGCCCCCCATCCCCTCCACCATCTCCTTACTCAGCTTCATCGGCGGTGGCAGGGGCTTGGGGTCGCGGCCCAGGATGTAGCCAAAGTCGACATGGAACAGCTTCCCTGCACGGAGAGAGGAGAGGTAGTGGTAGTCTCATACACTACACGACTAGGGGTGAGTGACCGGTCAGATCAAAAGAGTCTAACATGCACCAAGCAGATGGGGATGCACAACCACAACATCCCCCTACTTGTGTGTTCTCTTTGGAGGGGTGACAAAAAACAGTCAGGATCAATCTCTAATATCCTGACTCTCATTTTTGTGGTCCAAACACATGGCAGGAATCTGATGAGGACTGGAGAAGTGTGAGGAAAAAAAAAAAAATCTGAAAGATGTTTGACTCACCGGTCTTGGTGAGCAGCAGGTTGTCCAGGTGTCTGTCTCCTACTCCCAGGATGTATGTGATGACACAGTAACCGGCTGTAAGGACGCAGGCAGAGAAACAACGGTGCCAGGGTTAGGGGTTTGATTCCCACTGGGGCCCTTCATGCTAAAACTGTACGGTGAGGTGCTTTGGATAAAAGAGCACCAAAATGTCAGAATTGAACCATAACTGAAGACTTGGAGGACTCACCACAGCTCTTGACGTACGTGTCCATCACCTCAGAGCTGATGCCGTAGGGTCCTTTGTCATTGGGAGCGTGCCTTCTGAAGAAGCTCTGCCAAGACCAAGGGGATAAAGGGAGAGGTTCTGTTGTCAATTTTCCAATGTGTGTTCGTACTTCAAATTTCCTACTGTGGCGGTGTTTCCCCTGCTAAGGTAATTTTAGTTTTGGTGCCATGTCAAACCCAGTGCAGGTTCTGGCACTAGAACTGTTGTTATTTGGATCATTTATCACAACACACATGCTAGTTATAACCATGGCTACCCTTGTTTGGCTTCTGGGGGAATATTGGGCTCAATTATGTCTTGAGTCCCATTTTCTCTGGCAGTAAAGATCTCACTGCGGTGGGAAACACTGCATTATCGTATCAAAAAAAACAACCACGTTCCACAGCTACATAGAAACACACAATCCAACATTGCTTACCTGGATGTTGCCCTCAGTAGCCAACACCTCAGCAACAGGAACTGACTGGACAAACTGCATGAAACCTAGAACAAGAACAAAATGTCTCAGTTCTGCTGAAAGACATGGTGACCTGGACAATAGTGTAATAATGACCGCTGTTTTTTTTATTTTATTTGAATCGTTCTGTCTGTACCTAAATGTGCCGCTGCTTATAAAAGAGATCCTTGACCTCAATGCAACTAACACAGGTTAAAGGAAAATAAAATGAACACAGAATTTGGAGTGCTTGATTTGTTTTTATCCTGCAAGATATCTTGCAGGGGTCTGGCAGTCTACACCAAGCACACATCTGGAACTTAGTTGGTGGGTGCTTCCTGAGCCTCTGTCATAGGTTCTCACCGTGCTTGGTGCTGGTGGCCAGAACTTTGTAAGGTGTCAACTTCAAGTCCAGGTTCTCTTTCCTCAACAGCTACAAACCCAAAGGGAAAAAACATGTTAAACAACCAAGGTTTCATTAAAACATATCTTTTGTTTACAATAAACACAATGTACAGATATTAGAAATATTATTGGATTGCAATGACACATTGAGGTCCTTATGACAATGATATAGCAAGTTGTGAAAAACATCATCCGTATCTGCTAGTGCAATCAAACTGAACAACCAGCACCAAATATTTAGCAGTATTTAGCTGGTGGCTGGTGTCAATTTCCCACCCATCATCATGCCAACATTAAGGTAGTCATACTTTGTCCATGAGTGAGATGATCTGGAGGATGAGCTGGTCCTGTCTCAGGTCATCTCCATGTTTGAAGATGACCGGGTACATGGCTCCATCCTCGGCCTTGAAGATTAGCTTGGCTGGCATCAGAGCGCTCTGACACAAACAGAGGGGAAGAAACAGTGAGTGACGACATACTATTATTATTTCATATTATTTTATTTAAGGCATACCACAAGTTGGCCTGTCTAAAGGACTGGAACCCTTTGATAAGGTAAGTAAAGGCCAGCCATTATTGGAAGTTTGATGAGGGTCAAGCAATGTAAAGTTTCCAGTACCTTGAAGAGCGTGGCGGTCTCGGGGACGATGCCTTTGATCCGGACTTGAGGTTCCAGAGGCAGAGGGATGGGCTCTATCTCCGACAGGTTCACCTTCTCGTTGTCGGCCAGCAGAGCCTGCAGACGCTCCGTCTGACACACAAGGAGGGATGCTACTGGTCACACCACTCAGCAGGATCAGTGGAATGAGTGTGTGCACCAGAATGGGTGTGTTTTGCTTTTTTTTTTAAAAAGAAGCTGCGTCCATGTGTGCATGAGCCCTTTATAAATGGATTTAGGGAGGACTTTCATGGTGTTGTGGACTGAAGACAAAATGGCAAAGTGTAAACATGTTTTCAAGTCGTCCTGGACACGTCTGCAGCTTTAGGTTAAGTAGGATGGGGAGTGGATCGTGTTTGTTGAGCAAAGTTGAGGAAGTTTGCATCTCTTACCTTCTTCTTGCGATTGCCGCTCTCTCTCTGCACAGCCTTCATCAGCTGCACCAGTCTGTCCACAAAGGTCTGCTGGGCTGCCAGAAGCGACCGCATCACCCTCACACTCTTATCACCCTGGAGGCAACAGGGAGTGTTGACAGCGAGTTTGATCAGGCAAATTACGTGTATTTCAATGACCTACAGTATCTACCCAAACATTACTAGTTCAGACTGAAAAAAGGGTAAGCTGTGAATGAAGAATTTAGTTTCAAAGTTGGATACCCATGATACCCTAACCCTGCTGTTATGAAAGTAAAATTCATCAGCCAGCTATGGTAGCGTATTAGATGACAATCAATATTTAATATTTTTACAAACATGGCTTTATGGAATGAAACCCTTTGAATGCAGAGCCAACGGTAGCGCTAGGGCCTGACCTTGAGCAGAGCCTGGCTGAACCTCCTCATGACGTTGAGGTACATCTCGTGGGTCTTAGGATCTCTCTGCTGGGTGTCCTGGTCCTCACACTCCACTATCACATACCTGAGGAAGACACACAGGTTTTCGACGTCACACAGATGCACACACACACATACTCGTATGTCTGAGAGAAACACTATGAATCTTACTCACCAGTACAAGTAGTTGGCCAGCGTGGAGTTCTTGCAAGCACGGGAGATGAGAAATGTGCACAGGTCTTGCTACAGAAAGATAATAGACGCACCGTTACACATTGACTTGTATCCTGTTACAGCAAAGACATGACTAGCATTAAGGCAGGATAATAAAAATAACTTTCTATTTGATTCAACAATGATCTAAGAATTTGTTTTTTGTTGTGCAGCAAAAAGAAATTCACTTATGGAACAATAACGTTTGAACTGAATTCTCCTCAGCCTTGTAATGGTTTTCGCTTCAACGACTTGTCTATCTTACCTCTAGAGTCTCACTGTCTGCTCCTTCCTTGCCTTTTTGAGGCACAGGGGAGGGCACAGATGGACCAGCCAGGATCTGGGAACTATGGAAAAACAAATCCGTGAACCCAGATCAGTCAGAGCAATATGGCAGTTCAAAGAGTAAGTGCAATTCTGCTCAATTTGGTGAGATGGTGTGCTAAATGTATAGACAAATCAAGAGACATTTCAGTTACAACGTCTGTGTGGGTCACTCCCATTTTACTTTAGATCAACAAGTCAAAGACCGCTCATTAAGCTGACATGTACGAGTGAGTCAATACTGCTGAGTGAAAAATGTAGATGCAGGAAGCAAAAAATCACTAACGTCTACTGTCACAGCTTCCTAGGGTATAGGCTTTGGATTACTAGTGTACTGACCCGGGCAGGAAAATATGTTTCTTCCACTTCTTTTTTTCCAGTTTTCCAGACAAAATTATTTTTAAAACAGAAAAGAATGTCAGAGAGAGACCAGGCAAAGTTTCCTGGTCTCTGTCAATGTGGCCGGTGGAGTCGACTAACGCATTGACCACAGTTATAATATCCCCTCCTGGTACTGACCTGTCCAGGTCCCCCAGTGTGGCGCTATCTCCAAGGCCTTGGCTGTCCCTCTTGCTGCCTGGCTCCAGGCCTCCCTGGATGTCACTGAAATTCTCATACTTTAGGGCCTGAACCAACTGAAGAAGGTACATCAACAGATCCTTGAGGAAGGAGAGAAGAGAAAGGGAGTAATTATGGTGATGGCACAAGAACAGTTCAATTCCATGTTGGGGGAAAAAAAAAAACAGCTCAGGTTTAGCATTCATTGCCTTTAAAATCTAACTGTGATCTGGTCCGTAAACCTATGATCACTATGTCAACAAGGACTTACATTACCTAATATCCTTTAAAAAAGTACTATATAATCTAATGATGTGCTTTTGATCATTTTGTACAAGTACGTGTTACAATTTTGACACAAAACAAGGACATGAAAGCCTACCTCGTCATCCGCCTGCTGCAGGCGTGCCACGGCGTAGCGTCTGACAGTGGGGTTGGTGAACTGGGAGGACAGCAGCTCCAGAGAGTCCTCCACATCCATTGGCCTCCACTTTCCCAGCAACTCCAGAGCCTGCTTGGCTTCCTGCGGCAGAGCCCAGTTGACGCACTTCAGAAACTTCGTCAGAGCCTGGGACGAGGAGGAGGAGGATACATATAATATGAGCAGGATATTGTGATAGAGAGGGTGAGCAAATATACACAGGGAGTCTGTAAGGTTGAGAGAGAACGCTGCTAAGTTACAAGCAATTCAACACACCTTTAGTGACACAATTGAACATAACAGAGAAATACAGAGCAGAATGGATGAATACCCACCTTCTCCTGGGTGGTGAGGTAGTATCTGAACTTCCACACCAGGTCCTGTTCTTCAGAGCTCAGCTGTTTGGTTGGAGGATAGCTCACTATGATCTGGAGGTACATGAAGACACACACAGATCAAGTCAAATATAGTACTCACACTTACTGAATTACTGGACTCGATGCTGAAAAAGCCTGTGCTGTCTATAAAAAACATTCAGCTATAAAGACACAACAAAGATATGTAGGTGGCATAAGCGGTCATAAATAAAAGCCTTAAATATCTACCTGAAACATAGAATATTATATTTCAAACAAACCCTATCAGGCCCTTTGACTGTCAGAAGAAAAGCAGTCCATTGAGGCAAATAACTATGGGCCTCAATAAATGACTGTTCACTCTGCCTTGATATTCTTCTTTTGAAAATCAGTTGCAACCCTGAAAGCCAGAGCACACCGGTTGAGCGTGACAATAACAGACATTGTGAAATACCTGATATACACACACATGCCACTGCATAACAGGTCATCTAAATATTAGGGCATTGACCAAAACTTGCCTGTCGTGCTGCCACTGTCAGAAGAATAACACTTAACTACTTTTATTATCTAGTGTTGAGTAAAGATAAAGTATTTATTCAACATCTGCGTTTGTTCTTTTCTGTTATTATGGTGTTTTATAAAAGCAGTAAGCCACTTGGCAGAGGCTTGTTAGGCACAACGTGAAGAAAAAACATAAATACTCATTTGTGTTGTGCCTAACAGCTCCTCATAGCTGTTCTGAAATCAATCCTGGCTTATTGTTTAATTCAACATGAGCATCCTGAACAACAATCTGGAAAACTGGTCACTAACGTTGAGTTGGTCTCGCGTGGCGGCGTTGGGCTTCAGGTCGTGGTCTGAGGGGCCGCTGCGGAGGCTACGAGCCAGTTTGTGATGCTTGCTCTCCACGAGGTTCTCCTGTAGTAAGAACACACAGTCAATTTGAAAACTTTTATATATATATATATATATATATATATATATATATATATATTTATATATATAGTGTGTGTGTGTGTGTATATATATATATATACACACACACACACACACAATATTGTTTATATACTAAATGTGTACATTTAACAATTGAACAGGAAAGTGACATTATGTTTAATTAACTTAGGAGTTTTTCTTTTTCACATTACCAGAGATATCAAAGCTGTCATAATCATATGTTGTGAACAGCGAGTGTGTGTGTGTGTGTGTGTGTGTGTGTGTGTGTGTGTGTGTGTGTGTGTGTGTGTGTGTGTGTGTGTGTGTGTGTGTGTGTGTGTGTGTGTGTGTGCTCTCACCATGCACATCTGTGGATCAGGGACTTTGACGATGTCGCAGCTGGTGAGAACGGGTGACGCATCATCTCCATCCTGAATGGGGAGGGGTTAGAGACGACACACCGATCGGTCACCGTATCCATGGTTACCCATACAGCACGCTGTTGTCATATGTGTATTACACGTGAATATACACGTAGTAAGATGCTTACAAACGTGGAAATACCTTTTCATAATACACGATGCTGTACTCCTTCTCATTTGTTTTGACACGTGGAAACTCCACCATGAGGTACATGAAGTTGGAGCTGCGCTTCTCGCTCTGCGGAAACACACACATGTATCAATGGCGGGTACAATAAAATGGCCCAAACAATCCCTCATTGTGCCTGAAAAATCCCTACTGAATGAGTAAATGCATTCTGCCCAGATCAACAGACTATTCTAGCCCAGACTAATCTGTACTTTCCTACTCATGTTTCTAATCACTTGCATCAAGCTGATCTGATTTTTGGCTGCCGCGACTCTGAGCATGCTTCCTCAAATCATGCTGTGTGACACGGTCATGCTCTCTCTGTTCTGTTGATATGCGGTATGTACTCCAACACATTTTTTAAACATGAAGCATGCAAAACAATTTCCCCACAAAGTAAACTAAACACACCCTGACGGCATCTGACTTCTTAACCTACTTAACTCTGACTCAGGATAACATACATACATAGAACCTGTTCAGCATCTTGTAAGACTGATGGCCAAAGCAAGACTGTAGAATAAATCCACGTTATATCAAGAGCAGTTGGAAATGGACACCAGCTAGCTGAACGCACCTCGTTGATCATCTCAATCTCTCTGAAGGTCAGACGGTCCAGCCAGTCTACCTTCACCATGTGGCCCTGCCGATGGGCCTTCGTCAGCTGGATGGACCGGAAGAGGGAGAAAGACAAGGGAGGGAGAGAGACAGACGAAGAGAAGTGGAGGGAAAGATGTACGGGGGGAAAAAAGCAGAGAGACGTGTTAATAAAATAAGAATAATAGAATTTTAAAAAAGGACATAAAATAAGGTGCTGTGGCAGCAAAATTGGTAACAGCATGGTGGTTGATGTGCAGACAGCTTGACCAATCATGCACAACTAGAGTGCCAGCAGCCAGTCCAGCATCTCCAGTCACACACTCAGCAGCCAATCCACTCAAGAGTCAGTGTGGGTGTGGGGCACATAAGCACAGACTTTGCCATGAACAAGAAGCCCACAACTCAGCTGGTTAGAGTTAGTGTTCACTCTTTAACAACCATATGAACTGGTAGCAGCCTAGGGGGTTAATTACATTGGCTGCTCTTGTGTTTTAGAAAACTTTAAAAAACAAGCCAATCCTTAAGGCACATCATATAAAGTTAAAATGAAATGCACTTCCTTCCATCCCCCTGTTAATATTCCATGAAGCTCCAACGAGTTGACTAACACCATATCTTCATACACTGACGTTATACCCTCGTGTCCTCATACACATGAAGTCCATGCATGTACGCTTACACAAAAACACACCCACACAGCAAAGAACAGCAGGAAACTTAAAATCTAATGTGTGTGATGCTTTCAAGAACACAGACATACGCCTTGACAGACAACTTGAAAAGTGCTCACACCAGACCTAGGTCAAAAAGTATTTGCAAATGTGTTCGCTTGTTGTATTTCTGTGTCAGGTGGGAAGGGGTTTGCCACATAGGACAATGCAATGCGTACAGGAAATGTTGCAGCAAAGCTAAAGAATGTATTTTTGAGAGCAACTTAGCTGATACAATTTGAAATGTCCCGATGCAGGAACCCCCACCCATCTGGTATGCCACGTAGGTGAAAAGAAAAACGCTCAAGTGTTATTTGCAAATAGTGTTTGGACAAGGACTGGTTCACACACACACACGCGCGGACACACACACACACACACACATCCAGTACACACACGCACGCACACACACACATGTTCCACATTCCCAATGCCCACTCCTGTTGTACTCACATCACTGAGTACCTCCAGGTCAGGGCCCTGGAACAGACGATGGTTTAGACAGGGCTTTGTAAAGGAGGACTCCTCTCTTACACACACAGACACACACACACACACACACACACACTCTGTATGTATGTATGTCTCTCTAACACACACATACACACACGGTGTCTCTCTATGACATACTTGCTTACCCTCCATGCTTCCCTCCTCTCTGTCACTCACACAATCACACACAAATGCAGCCCTCCCCTCCTTCCAGCCCCCACAAACACACTCCCTCCTCCCTCTGACAGCAGTCAGTAACCCGGACTCTGAATATGACCCCCCCCCCCCCCCCCCCACACACACACACCTTGGCCAGCCTGCCCATCTGGTCCTCTGTCAGGCTGCTGCTGGTGCGTCCTGGCGTAGTGGTGGGCTCCCCTCCATCCCCCTCCACACCTGGCCACACCTTCAGGTCATGCATCCCTTGCCGGAACATGCTAGAACAGGAGAGGATGGAGACAAGACAGACATTTTGTTTTGTTCCAAAATGACTTGGACACCTAGGGTCTTTCTCAATATGTGTAAACAGCCGGAACATGGAAAGGATAAGTTGACCAACAAACCAGTTTTGCCAAGTATTGAATTGGTCTCAATTCATGGGGATGAGACGCTCTTCTCTATTGCAGCCCGACTTTGTGATTTAGGCTGATAAGACGGATGTATTTCTACATAAAAATCTTGCCTAGTGCAGCTTTAAAGAATGAAGGTGAATGCTGTTAATGTGCGTTTTTAACTGTGCCTGAGATGAGGCCAAGCCGATTGCAAGACAAACAACTATTCTATTCTATCAGGAACAAAGCACAAGCTTTCCTGCAAGGGCACTCACCCATATTTGCCGAAGAGGGTGACGGTGGTTCCCCCGACAGGTACGGCTCTGCCCGGTCCATAGACGTCCCATACAGTGAGGGCCACCTGGGCACTCTGGGGAAGGTCTGGGTACTTGACTGGCAGTCGCAGCCACTCATTCCAGCTACACAGGACATGGAGAGAGAGGAAAGGAAGGTAGGAGAGAGGGGGAGAGTGAGAGTTTTAAACCACAAGGAAAAAGGATCTGAAAAAGCCTCTAGACCATCATCATCACACATATTGAATGGTAGGAGAAACACTGGGATACATTAGGTCTTTCAATGATTAATTAGTTTACAATGAACTTATTTAAATAAAATGTACAAACAAAACTAAATTTTATGTTTTTATGTGGTCAGACAGGAACCTCCATCATATTGACTGGCCGATATCAGACTTAATAAAAGGCCAATATCGGTCTAACAATAGCTACGACATACCAACAACACACAGAAAGAGATAGCTTGGGGACTCACTTCCAGCGTGTGCTAAACGCCTTGTAGGAGGTGCGAACGGGCAGGGCGAGGGGTTTGCCCTCAGCAAACACCTGGCAAGTGACGTAGAGGTCTGAGCAGTTCTCCTGGTAGAGGCCAGAGAAACGCAGCATCGGGTCCTCAAGCAGGGCCTTGTAGCTCTTCTGCTCTCGCTTACCCTCCAGGCTGCCGCTGGAGGAGAGGGGAAAATAGAGACAGGGTGAGGCAGGTGAGGAAGGAGTGGAGGTGTACCAGCTCTCCGGGTTTATCATAAAGATGTGGACTTGTTTACAATCTTTTGGGCTTCATTGCTAGAAGCCGCGGGTATAACTTACACAATTCATCATATAATTCAGAAAGGTTGACATTTGTTGTGGGACTCAGGTGACAAAAAGACTGCATCACATTGTCCCAGTCAGATGATGGAACCAGTGACTTCAACTTTCATCAAGTTAAATATGAGACTTTTTGAGACCATTTTAATGCCAGTGACAATTAAATATAAGGCAGATTTTGCAACTGAAGTTAACAGAAGAAATCTGTTGGCTTATCAGAATTGAGTCTGAATGGGTTGATTTCTCTCTGGAAAAGCAACACTGAGAAACTGTAGAAGCATTTGTAAATCTTAATTTAATACTTAAAGGCCACAGTTCACACAGAAGGTAGACTCATGAGCTGCACAGACACATGATGTCAACAACGGGACGACTGTGCTCTCAAATTAGAGTCCTCACCGGGCATGTTATGAGGCAAGCAGCGGCTGAGTCATGACGATGTTGTTAGCAAACACCGAACAAACAATCGTACTAAGAAACTTTTCAAATATATGTAGGGGGTTGGGAATTCGAAAACTAAATCAAAAGTAAAGAAATAAACACCCAGTAAACCAATTGGCACACGTCAAAGCGAAAGCATTGCAACGAATCGATACACACACAGCATAGCATCCTGTCGTGTCAAGTCACAAGATTAGTTAGGTCGGTTGACAAAAGACACGCATACCAACAAAACTTACATTTTAAGTTGAACGTTAATGTCCAAATCACAACTGTAGACATAGTTGAACTTGTCGGTGTCCATCTTCCGACAGCAAATGCAATTTCTAACTAAAACCTGACGAGTAAAACATGAAATCCCCGACGGTTATTTGAGACTTCACGAGCGGTGGGGTTTGCGACAAGGCCTCGGATGAGAGCAAAAAGACTCTTCAGCGCCCAGCCTAAACTCTGTCCAGACGGTTAGAGACGTTAGCCGGTTTATTCATAAATTTAAAAAGAAGACTTTGAATGCCTATGTTCACTGTAACGACATTATATTTACGGCTCTCTGGCCGGACATGATTTTATGTTTTTGATAGCTGCACAACAACACAGCGACCCAAAGCTAGAGCCAGTCAAAAGTAATCAAATCTCGATGTACTGAGCCCGAAAAACTGTGCTGTCAATCATGGGATCGTGGATTGATTTATCGAGTCTGAAAGGACAAAGAAGGAAGTGAATAAGAGGCGGTGTTTCAGGCATACCTCTTAAAGGGAAAACGCACTTTAAAGACATAGTTCACCGCAAAAAATGAAAATCTACTCACCCATGAGATTTGAGTACAAACAAGATAAACCAAAATCATGAATGACATGTCTTCAGTGCTTTTTTTGTTTTGTTTTTCGATAATTGTATAAAGTTTAAATATTGCTTGAATTCATTTAAAAAGAAGAACTTTGGTTTGGAGCCAGCCCATTTTGTTTTATGAATATGAAACTTCCCTAATATAAGAAATAATTGTACAATGTATATATATATTTATCTCCAAATCATCATGTCTAAAATAAAACATCACATCAAATATATCATTCCCCACAATATTTCCATTTTTCCCCAATAAAGTTTTGCATGTCTATCCAAAACAGCCATGTGTAAAATGGTAATACAATGTATAATCGTTTTTTTCTCTAGTCCACAAAAGTCACCCACACTATCACACATTATCAGTGTGGACAATATGGAGTGTGGGGGCTAATTCCCAGACAAGCTTCCATTCAGTTTTTTCTATGTTCATTTAGCAATGATGAACCATGACACTAATAACATTATCACCAGTGCTAGAAATATATATCAAAGCAGCATTTTAATTAAGCCCAGTTTCACTAAAGAGGTGCCAGTGATTTTATCATAACGAAGTATCCAAATGAGAACACATTTGGTGCTACTACCTGGACTAGAAACAACAAAGTCATTGAGAAAAGATTAATTTGGAACCAAAATGAAAATGACGCCCAGCCGTTGCTGCTACAAAAAAGTATAAGGGAAAATTCTGGCCTGGTTGGGCGAGCAGACAGAGAAGCAGACATGTAAGAAAGAATATACATTCATATGTGTTGATGTTGTGTGTGCAGAGTTTTATCTGCCTAGTCAGGGGTTCTATCATCTGGAGGTATAGATGGGTTAAGGATTACTCTTGAACATGTAATCCAGAGAGTATTTTTCCCCTCCACCATTCACCTAAGTCTTTTCATTTGGGAAGGTTTACTCTCCTTTTTCAGCCACTATGAGTCTTTATGACTTAAATTCATTGTATAGACTTTATTAAGTTTAACAAACAAACACATAATCACAGCTTGGATTTGTTAGTTGTTTGAATGTTTCCAGTTCAGTAAACAAATGTAACATTTTGAACCTAAATACAACCAAGATGCCAAGTATGATGACTCCATGATGACAGTGCCTCGAACTCTCACACAGAGTTTCGCCAATTAAAATCCACTTGTCACCTATTAACTGCACGTCCATGAAGGGCAATAGGCGTGTGACAGGAAAATCCTCATCCTTTGTTTTGAGGAGCGCCTCCCTAGTCGTCAACTCAATCAAATCAGGCTGTGAACTCATCATTGGTGTAATTGTATAGGACTCATAGGCTCTGGAGAGGCTGTCACCACCCTAGCAGAACATATGGAAGAACATCTGCCCTCAAGATCTCTTGAGTCGCCTTGAGCGGTATCTGAATTTAGTATCTAGGAATGTATGTCACGTAGAAGCAAAACTAGTTGCAAGGATGCAAGCGGATAAACAACATGACCCCCCAGATGCTTGAACTGAGGCTGGCAAAGTGTTTTCTGGTAGGCATTCTGTTGTTACTCATATAAATGGCCCATTTGAGTTTGCAACAAGTCATCGTAGGAATAGTGTGCAGCTAGAGAGAGGCAACTGTGAGTCATACAAATACAAAATGAATGTGGTAGCACCCCTGGCTGATGAGGGAGACCTATCAACACTCTCCGACTACTGTGGGGGTACCGGAGAAAAAGCACGTAAAACACAACGTTGTGAGGCCCCAGGGCCTCCTCTGGGAGGCTTGAGAGGATTTTTCCTATGATCTCGCACCTCGGACTTCAGATAGCGAGTGAGTGGAAGGAGATGAGCTAATGTTTTGTTCTGGCCCAGGGAGCGTTACTGCACTGCCCCTGGACCCAGCCTTGTCAAATCACAGATTTTTTGACACTTTGCTTGTTTCAGCGCTGAACCTTTGCGAGCGCCGACACAAGGAGCGGTGTCAACTCTCTCCATCGCTGGAGCTAACAGGCATTTTCACTTGTATTCTCACGTGGGCACTCGCGCACACACATACACACACACACACACACACACACATACAGAGGAACAACTCTCTCCCCCTCTCTCTCTCCATCTCACACACACACACACACACCTGCAGACCACAGCCATAAAGGTCTTATCCCGTCTTTATGGGGTTCCTCTTCCCAAACACCCTGCGTTTCCGTCCCCTCCTTTGGGATTTGAATGGTTGGACGGGACCTGCATGAGGTCACACGCTGGAGTCGACGGTGTGACATCATCAACATGAGCTAATTCCACCGAGGTAGACCGAGGGGTCAGGGGAGACGGTAGGCCCTTGCAACTGCGGTGCATGTAAGTGTGCGTGTGTGTGTGTGTGTGTGTGCACACTGTCACACATTTGATAGTAACATATCTAGTAGTTGAGGATGAAAAGACGACCATCATGACACCTTTTGCACCCCGCAGTGAATCATCTGAAGCTCTTTTAACTCAAACCATGCTCCTCTCTCTCTCTCCTCCACTCCTTGGACCTCACCTCTCTCTCTCTCTGCCCTCCTTCTCACCTCTCTCTTACCCTTCCCTCTTAGTCACCGCATGGATGTGTCATTGTTTCTATCACTTTAGAGGTTCATGCCCGCTGAAGCGCAGCGAGGTGATCTCCGGAGTGCCAAAGCGGTGCCAAGACACAGCCTTTTTCCCCTCGCTTACCCCCCCCCCCCCAAATCACCTCCCCGCTCCCAATGGCACCCCAGACACCCCTCACGCCCACCAAGCCAGGCCTCTGGGCCATGTGATGGTGCTAACCACACCTCCGCGCCGTGGTCGTAAAAGTTCAGTAGGTATAAATGGGAGTTGCGAGGGGAGAGGAGGAACCAGAGGCTGACCAGACCAGAGGAAGATGGAGACCACCAGGGGTAAACTGGGCGCTCGCCGTTCTTACAGGGGCTCTGCTGTGGACCACCGGCGGCTCTGCGGCGCCCATGGAGTGCCACTTCAACTCCAGAGGTGAGATGCTGTAGGATTTCTATACACTGTACTTCTTATCAGAGCCTCTGCTGCTGTCTGCTGAATTCTCTCCATTATCACTGTGATTAATTGCATTTTAGGATTTCAACTTATGTTCTTTTCCAGAGCGACTTAAAATGAAGTTTTTTTTTTAAGTAACCAATCATAAGAAGTGTCATTGGTTTGTTTTCATCATTTATCAAAATGTATTTATTTTTACTCAGTTGATACTTCTCATTCAAGAATACATTATTTAGATCTGATAGAATTAAAAGGTTTACATCTTTGAGAAATACTCAAAAATAAAAATACATATTTAAATATAGCTGAAAAACTTTCACACACCACACACAAAGTTTTCTCAAATTGTTGTCACAGAATATATTTCATTCATATGCTATTCATATATTTAATTTGTATGCTCCTAATAGACAATTTGGTATTTTAACAATGTGTTCTGGTAGTGCTTTAACTTTGAAAAACCACTTAAATTTAAATTATGTAATCTTGTTTGAGAAATATCATTTGACTAAAATCTTTTGTTTTTGATAAATAATGAAATAAGAGTTCTTAATAGTGGACTCAGACCTTTGGACCCCATTGTATGAATCAAATTGTGCTTTGTATGACAGGACTGTGTTTTATTTTTGACGTTGCAGCACTGTGTGTGTTTGAGGGGAGACACTACTCACTGGGAGAAACCTGGATGGACAACGCTTGTCTGCAGTGCACCTGCCTGCACCCTGTTGGCGTCGGTTGCTGTGAGACGTGAGTACACAAACTACCTGGTCTGGTTGGGGTGGGATCTCCATGTGACTATACTGTAGCCAGTTTCTTTTGAAATACTGTTTGAAGGCATTTCTCCTCTAGACAGACAGCCAGGAAAGGTGAGTTGGACAAACACATGGCGTGTGTCTTGGCCCACTGAGGCGGCAGGATGCCCTAAACTCAGCAACACCTTTGAGATTACGACAAAGGAAATACCATTTCTCCTAATTGTAGACTTTTTCCTCTCACTGTGCAGGGTGCATCGGCCGGTGGACTTCTCTCCGTGGTGTGAGGTGCGGGTGGAGCCAGTGACCTGCAAAGTCTCCCTGGTCCAGGCAGCCGACCGCCGCCTGCCCTGCTCCCCGGGGGAGGAAAACATGGACCCCAGCCACGGATCACTCAAGCTACAGCACCAGCTAGAGGGGTAGCCAGCTAGCCAGCGAGTAACGGACACCATCTGCTCAGTCTGTCTGCCTGTGAAACCAGTACTCACAACAATTGCATACCAGTAACCATGCTTTCATATACTGTACTGTATACTGTACAAATATTATTAACAGCGTAGATAATTCTTGGATCGGATAAGCAATGGGAGGAAAGGTGAGTGAAACTTGTCTCCGGAAGCATATTAGTTATTAAAGCAGCAGCAGCTTGGATACTAAAAGATGATTGGAGTCATAACGCGTACAGTAAAATACTCTGATTACAACTGCAGTACTTTCTTAGAGAACACCAAATGACGCAGCCCGTTAGGAAACTGTGGAAATGTAGGGAGCTGGGTGTTTTTCTCCTTCTTTCTTCAGCTTCCTTTTGGTGGTGCGTTAGATATCAGTTATTATATTAAGGTCTTTTTCTGTAGAGGTTGAATGGAGACTGTTTCATGAAAAGACTCTCAACATCAAATAATGTCCTTCTTTTAGAAATATAGAGCGGGACCGTCTGTCTTTCTTTCTTCATTGCTTTTAAGAACTTTTAAGAACTTTTGATTAACCCAATGCACTATTGTAAATATGAGCATATACACACACACATATAGTAATATATAGCAATTCCTGTTGTATTGTCTCTATCTGTTCTGTATAGCAACTCATTTAACCTCCAATTAAAATTCTTGTGTGGGAAGAGAAACGATGCTGATGAATGACTCCCTTTAAATCTCACTTTTATTTTGATTCACATCTCAGTACAGCCTTGGATCAAGCTGAAATAAAGTCTTACAGTTAAAACAGTAAAAACGTCTTGTATAGAAAGCAGTTGTTTTTCATGATGGAGAAAGGACAGGCTGCACATGGGCTTTGGAATACAGTCAGAAATGAAATAAATACAGAAATGCATAACGACCAAGGAGATATTTGCACTTTACAAAGCGAATGTCTCTCAAAAGGAAGAATGTATTCAGAGTCAGGATGCACTGCAAAATGCATAATGTTGATGTAGTGAAATAAAATAGGTTGCATACTTTACACATGGAGTCCTTTCTGCTTATACAATAGAAAACAAAACAGTTCTCCTTTGTTCCATTTCTCAATCACACACACACTCACACACATACCTGTGCACAATATCAATTCCTCTGATCAGTTCAGAATACTCTCTCTCTCTCACTTACTACCCTCAAATATTGATGCTGTTGGTCCCTGTAAACTGGGACACGTAGGACGCCAAGGCTGGATTGGTGGGCAGGATTTTGATCGGCAGATCCCAACTGAAGGTATCCACGTCCACATGCTCCGCCCCATTCCAAACTGTGACCTCTGATTGGTTCTGCAGTACGGTGAGCGGCTCTATGGGCTCCCGGGCAGTGACAAATTCAAAGTGCAGGCGCCACCTCAGGGTCACTGTAGGAGCAGAGTCAGTGATTGGGTGTTATGTTGATGTGCAATAATAATAACGATGAGTAATAAATAACAGTTCATATTTTTCTTGCATGTTGCGGGGTAACAGGTGAGCTTGACATGCAGGCAAGCTTAAGGCACATTAAGGCACATTACAACAACTGTAACAGACACATGATCCCTTTCATCAAGTTTCATCAAGATCAGGCCTGTGGTGCTAGCAGTTTGAGATTTTGATTTTTGATTATAGCAGCAAAATCAAGTCGATCATAAAATGAGATATCGCCTGGACGGGCTACTGACCTATGTCTGTGCTGAACCCTGGCGTGACGTTGAGGGGGATGGGGAGGGAGAAGTGGCTGGAGGCGGTGTGGAGGCAGGACTCCAGGTGACGTCCGTGTCCTGTCACGCTGACTGCCTGGCCAGGACGCCGCTGGTACTGCTGCTGGATCTCCTCTTCACTCTGGAGGCTCACCGAGTACTGGAACACCCACAGAGCATATTATAACTCACACACTGGCTGAATATGAAGCAGTCACCAGAAATGTTGAATACACAGCGATGTACAAAAAGATCAAGAGCAAAAAAAAAAGAAACAAAGCCACATACTTGTAAGCAGGGAATGTCGCCTTCTGAGAAGTTGAATGTGCCGATGATGTCCTCCCCTAGTCTGTAGATGGTCTTGAAGATGCAGAACTTTGCCACTTTCCCTCGCATGTTGGTGATGTTGAACATGTCTGAGGGAAACAGTCAAATACATAAATACATAGAAATACAATGGACAAATGCAATTCAGGTAAGAATATTAACATTTTGAGCCTAAATTAAAAAGTAGATTGAGCAGAATAAATGTATTAGCAGCACTGTCACTTATTTTGTTTACTTGTGTGGCAGAAACCTGAAGCGAATGTTCGTATTGTTTCTTTGACCTTGCTGCAAGCCTGATTTACCATTAGAGAAATACAGGCTTGAACCGAGCTTGACCTAAAAAACCAACAACCAACAAAACCAACGAGCAAAAACCAACAAAAAGGATTTCGGACGGAGAACGCGACTCACGGGGGCAGCGTCTTGAGGTGGTGACCATCAGCATGTCCAGCGCTCTCTCCAGGGGACGGGCATCCCTACGGCTCCCGTCCTCTTCCTCCAGGAAAGGGTTGGAGGGGGAAACCTCCTCGTCCTGGGTGAATGGCGGCTCTGGCATGCCTACAGATCAGACATGCAATCACATTTCCTGAGCAAGGCAGGAAACTACCTTTACGTCCACAGACAACAGTGGATGGTAAATCCCAAAACTGACTAGTCACTTTCACCATTTTACCAGCCACACATATTTTAAGAATTGAATAGGTGGTCTGCTTGCTTGCTAGCTAGCGCTCTTTTCATAGAGCTGAGACAAAGAGCAAATACAGCTCACCCTGCAGGACCAGCACTCTGAAGGGGACTCTGAGTAGTTTGATAGGAGAGTTGACCCTCTGGCAGCCGATGGTCAGCTTATAGACATACTTCACCGCCTGACCACGGAAACTAGGAGGCCCATCGATGGGTACTACCTCACTGTACAAATCTATGGGAGAGAAAGAGGGTAAGTAAGACGTTATAAGGCACAAACAAAGTTAGTCATTCAATATCTTTCTAATGTACTGCAAAGACCATTTTGTCAAACAAGCACATAGATTATTTACTGTCCTTCATACATTTATCATTTTTTAAGAGTAGGTTTCACAGCTTTTCCTATGTGTATATACACGTACAGGTTTTGCTCTCTCCTGGGTCGAGGCGCAGGTCACAAAATAATATCTTGGGTGGCGTGTCCAACATGCACTGGCCTCGTTCTCCTGGTGAAGAGTAGAAAGGACGTTAAGGAGATCAGAGGCTCATCCCACCCACTCCACACCGACACAAACAAAATTCAGGGTAAGCACGCTCACTTGGACATTGAATTCAAGGACTTTTCAATGTCTTTCAAGATCTTGTCTGGTGAAATTCAAATTCAGTTACAACTCTATCCCAAACCCTATAATGCAAATGTAAATACTATCTTACACCTGTACTGCATCTAGCCCACTCAAGCTGGGAAAACAAAACACAACTGTGCCAGGTCCAGGCCAGTAGCCAACACTCTCTTTTCTAGATGGCGAGCCTTCGCACTTCTAGTCTCCAGCACAAGGATATTTACAAGGCTAGCCCAAACAAATTTCTTTCCACTAGAGCCTTCAACGCCATGCTCTATAGTCTCTTCTGGATATTGAGGTCAATGCCTATTTGATCACTACATTACATTACAGGAATTTGGCAGATGCTTTTATCCAAAGCGACTTACAATAAGTGCATTCAACATATGTAGGCATGAGAACTACACGTCACCAGAAATTGTAAGTGCATTTCCTTCCTAAACAAGCATCTGAGAGCAGAACCAGTGCTGAGGTAGAAGTGCAATAAGTTATCTAGCTACTTTCTAATTAAACACGAGACAAATAAGTGAAGCAAATAAACAAGAGCTAAGACAAATAAGCAAGTGCTAAGACTATTGACTCAGTAGGAACAATAGAATAGAAGTAGTTTAAATGTTGATTTTCTTCCTGCGTATCAATTTTCCTCTGAATCCCTTCTTTTCTTTGTCTACACTTTTTTCCTACACTCTATCCACTAACCTCTGCTTGGAATAAGCACTGTGTCACTCTCAGCCTGGACATCCTGCTTGTTGCCCTGGGCAGGCAGGGCCACTCTGCTCTCACTGGCATGAAACTGGCAGTGGATCTGGGCACTGGCCCATGCCAGCATCTCACTGTGACACAATCGGACAGAGGAGGAACTGGTTAGTGCTGTATCTGCAGTTGTCATTTACAGAACGGGCATGTTTATGTCTAAGTGAAGGCAACAAGATCAGTGAAGGAGTGAAGTGAAGACCTATATGGAGAGAGAGCATTGCCTTACCTGCTGGCAGAGGTAGAGAGGTGAGACATGGGGTTAGTGAAAGTTATGAGACACTCCAAAACCTCCCCGGCCAGGAACACTGGCCCTCGGGCCATGGAGGCCACCACCTCTATCATCTGTAGATACAAACATACAAAATTCAGCTAACAAATATGTAGGATCCGATTAAAGAATAAAGAGAGAATAAATTCCAATCAAATCAAGATTGTGTTTTGAGGCTGCAGTTACATCAGTACAGCTAAACAATACGTGATTTTGATTTGTTAATAACCAGAAAACGGGACCTATCTGCTACTATCTTATCTATCTAAGTTGAAAGAGGTTTACTTGTCTGTATTTGGTCCTGCTCGCTAACCGTTACTTAAGTAAGCTAACATAGTTAGCTTGATAAAGGGTAAACACATACCTTGACCTCGAATGTGACTACGGTAAGACAATGTACTCGCACTCGACCCCAAGGAAGCCAAAATCTACTTCTCGAAAAAGACAAAACAATATTAGACTTTCTTGCCAACGCAAGACATAGCCTATCTACTCAGCTAGCATGCTAACTAGCGTAAACAAAAAATGTAGGAAGAAAGTCTATATCGGCTGCTGCACGACCAAGCACCAACCCTGGGAAAGAATAACTATTATCAAATATCAATAAATATCAAGAAGCACACCGTGTAGTTCACACTAAATTTATATAGATCACTTGGAAGTAGTTCACCGGTTAATAAAATATATTTTTTGAATTAGTTGACAAAGTAAATACGTAGCAATAAGTTTTGGTCGGCCATTCAGAACGAGTTCCGTGGCATATGTGACGAAAGGTGGGTCGTTATTATGGTAACTAATAAAAGGGGTGTGCACTCACTTATTATAGATAACCCTTGCTTTTGGTTTATCAATACAACATATTCTGCAGAATATTTTTCTAAACATCTTAATATATTGTATGTTGAAGAAAAGATATCCCTGTCAGGCATTTACATGTAAAACTGAAAGATTCAGGACAACATTACCCCCTCTTTTCCACTCTAACTTGGTTCAGTCTGATAGCAGGCGGATTAGTCCAATATTACTGGTGCAGCCTGACAGACTACTGAAATGTATTCGCATATTGAGCGCCGTGCTAGCAAAAGCTGCAGGGACCTGTCCGAGATCGGTATCGCGCAGACGTATAATGACACTTTGATCGTTTCGTGATAAAATCGTCGTCTGTCTGTGTTCACCGCATATCGCTAGCATCGTTGCTGTTCGCAGTGAGATGTGAGTTGTTCACCGGCTTCGATGAAAAATATAGCTTTAGCACTTGTAGCTAACGTTAGATCATATATATCACAGGTGATCCAATAAGTTGGACTTTGCGGGTTTTCTGGCTAGAGAGCTGCTTGCTTCACATCAAAAAACGTAACGTCGGCCCTCCAGAATGTGTGTGTGACTGTAAACCAGAATAGCACAACCACTTGCATTTCTATCAGTTAATCTTTAATCTATCTGAATTGAACTGATCAGCATCCTCGGTGACTTCCTGTTGGTTTTCTGCTGCTCACCTCATCCATCCAGCCAGCCACAGTGCAGAGGGCGATGAGGCAGAAAGTTAATCGAAATTGTCCATGAAGATATGAACCTGATGAACCCTACAGGTTAAAAGCTTATGTGGACGACAAAAACTATAGAATGGCTCTGGGACCTCCCACTTGAAGGAAAAAACGTTTATCTATCACCCCGTTTCACAGGTATTCAAAGCCAAATAGTTAAGAACCGGTTATTCCGTGCACAGTACAGTCTTTTTTGCTTAATGATACAATTGGAGATTTGTTGGCAAGCTATAGGTTCCTCCTTGGGTTTTATACTCTGGGGTGAAGGCATGATAATCTAATCTGATCTGATCTGTTTACAACAGGAGGTGACTCCCTGGTTGCAGTAGTTTCTAAGCACAGGTGTGCCTGCTCTTCTCTACTTTGAATTCCCACTGGTGGGTATCCTGGTAAAATGACTATGGAGTGGGGCGAGAAATCCACAGCGGACCTCATGAGTACGTATGTGTCCAAGGAAATAGGATACGAAGTACCTAAGGAGGGCTGGCGAATCTGTCTGGCACACGAGTTCAAGGAGAAGAGAAAGCCCTTTCAAGCTAAAGATGTCTCTCTGTCCAACATCTTGGAGCACATTGGACTCGGAGTCAGGTGAGACACTCACTCTCTGGCCCTGCACTGAAAGTACAAACTATTAGGAACTGCTCTTTGCTTGAAATAGACTGACCAGGTGAATCCAGGAAGAGCCTTTTTGATTTCTCCTATTAAATCAATTTCTGCCATTAGGAGGAGAGAGGTTCAAGAATGATTGTGCAACAATTGACACATGGACTCCATCTCTCACATGGAATCTAACAAATGCCAGATTTCTGTAAGCCCACACCCATCAGTTAATTCACCACTTAGATAGATAGAGCACTGCATGGCCTGCAGCGGCAGGGGGGTTCCCTCATCTCCCTACAGGGATCAGCACATGTCCTTGGGGGCACATAACCATAGAGCTCTCACACACTACTTATGCTGTGACGTAGATAGTTTTGAACAGCTGAAAAATCATCACTTCATAACACTAGAACATTTGCTGTGTATTAGCAAGAAGGAGTTTCTAATATTTTTGTTTGTCTTTCCTCTATGTACATTCTGGCTGTTAGTTTATCCATATGTCCCAGCAACCTCTATACCATAATGCATGTTACCATGGTGCAGAACCTGGGGAGGTAGGCTTTAGCCTCTAGTGTCATGTTTCTCAGTCCTCACCTGAGAGCAGGTGTGAAATGTAGCCTAGGTATATTTGAAGTAAACACGCCCTGAAGAATCTAATTCCCCACACACGCATTCCCACAAACATGACATGAGGCTCAATAGCGGCTTGTGCAATATGGCTTTGCCCAAGCCTGCCTACAGCTGCAAACTCCAGCACAGACCCAACATCTGTTGATCCAATCTTGTTTATTTTCCCAACAACCCGCTGACATCTGAGATGAAAAGTAGTACATTCAGGAACTGCAGCTCTAGAGCACTGCATGGCCTGCAGCAGGCACGCTGCATTCCCTCAGTTATCATCAAATCTTGAGAAGGTGGCTTGATTGATTGAGCTTAATGTTCAAGTAGTAGCAATAGGTGGTTTGGCTGAAAGTGCAGTGGAAGCCCTGAGGTGTTGGTGATCAGGTCGGACCTGTTCGGTTTGTTTCAACACCCTTCTAAAAACCCATTGACTGTTAAAGCATTTTGAATAGCACCCTTTTGATCACATTGTACCGGTCAGGGTAACACACAGTACCATTTCCCCAGGGTAACTTAGCAACATAGGCCTTTCTGGCTGCATATTATAACACGCGGTTTGTAAGCTGTCAGCTGAGCAGGCGTAGGCATCTAAGAGTGAAGCTTGTGATTTGTCTACTCCATCTCAGATCCTCACTCAAATCCATCCCAATTCCTCGGAAACTGTGCAATCTGCTGCGCCGTTACTATAAAACAAAACCACCTTCAGCTAATCGGAGAAAAAACCCGTTCACATTTCCCTGAAGGTGTGGCTCTGTCAGGTCCACAGCAGATCCCGCACCACAGCGACAGCATTGTTAATCATTGTCCTAACGAATGTAGTCGTGTTTGTGCACTGGGAGTTGTTATCCGGGAACATAAAAGGAAAAAATGGGGTCACTAATAGTTACTACCAGTGAAAATATCAAAAACCATTGTTTCCTGTCTATTTGTCCAGCAGTCGTGGCCTCCCGCTGTGTGCCCACATTGCTGGAGAAATCTACAATATGATATATAATTTTTCTGGCCTTTTCTATATAGCCAAAACAAACAATGCTAACTAGTACTACAGCCCAAGGTGCCAAAACATACACTAATACAAAAAACAACAAAATACAAGCAACATAATAAATAAAGAATGCAATATATAGTATAAAAATGTGCTGAGTACGAGTCCACAGATCATAATGGAAACGAAAACAAAAGCATTTTTAAACTTCCTCCCCTGCCAATATGTCATTTACTGCAACATTTCAGAGATACTAATACATGGTGTGTTTTGCACCAGTGGTTTCCACTATGCTCCCCTTGAATTCTGATGTTTCAGCTCACACCTGCTGCACGGGGAACATATTTGTGATTGTATATTAACCGGTAGTTCTTGCCTGCTTGTTAAGCACTGTTTTCTGTCGTGGTTTCTGTTAGATCTAGACTAACGGGCCTGGCCTGCGTTCAAAAGTCCAGAAACCGGCATGCCGTTTACATTCCAGTAGAGCTGCAGAACAACACGAGCCTGACAGTACTGTACCTGCCATAGCATCAAATATCACGGTCAAACAGATCCCATTCATCTCCTTTTCAGTGAAGCTGTAACCACTGGCCATTGTTGCGTCTCTGTCATATATTGACAATAACTACACTGCAGCTCAGTCGCAGAGAGGCGTTCACTGTCAATATTTCAACAACAGACCGCGGTACAGCTCTTTTTGTTTTCCGGGCCTACCAGTAATGTCCAGCAATTTCTTCTTTTAGTTGTACAGGATCTTCTTCACATCGCGTCAGAATGACCTGTCTGGCTGAAAATTGCTATTTAAGTAATAGCTGAGGAGAGAGTCGAATCCTTCACCTTGTTTTGTTTTGAATGATCTAGATAGTTTAGGAGCTTTCCAAGAAGGGCCGTATCTGAGAGTGTCAACGACAATGTAACGGTGATAGTTTCGACACTGGTTGGAAACAGGACGTATCTGTTGTATCTGTCAACGGGGCAGTGGCCTTGATCCTTACATTCCTCACAATTTGTTGCCTTTAATGCTGGGCGGTCTAGAAACGCCAATGGGCAGGGAGGTATACGGGCCAGAAAGTGAGCTTTGAAAGACAGAAATCCCAATGCCTGGTGAAGTAATGGTTGAGTGGTATTGATCAATAACCCTATTAGCTCCCCTGCAGATATAATATTGCCATTTTGTTCTATGTGCTATAGAAATCACTGTAGATTAAGAGCTTCAGCTAAATGTTAATGTGATTGTAATGACTGGATGTTAGCAGCACTGTAGCATGTTCTGTACGGACCTCATGGTTTGTCTAGTGAAAGTCAACCGCTCCACCAAAAACAGCAGAGAGGACATGTGACTGTTAGTGAGCCTGATGTGAACTTCTGGCCGAGGCTTAACACAGCCTAATCAATACTTCACACTACAACCCTGGTGTGGTGTGGCAGCCTGTGAGACACACACACACACACACACACACACACACACACACACACACCAACCCAATTGCAGTAGACTTGCCATTTTGAACTCATTCTGGAAGTCAAACAATACCTGCCTTTATCTAGCAATCCCACAATTCCCTATTTTCTGTGTGTGTGTGTGTGTGTGTGTGTGAATTGTCCGCTGTTAGTTCCAGCTTTGGTTCAGAGTGCTAAAGGCATGGAAACAGCTGTGGCTGCACTTAACAGATTATGAATAGACAGACGAGAGACTGCCTCTGTGTTTGTGGATGACTCATTGTCATCCACAAACTAGTGTGTGTGTGTTATGAACAGTTTCCTTGACACGTCATGTCTAACTGTGCCGTGGCTGATGAGCAACATTTAGATCTTCGTATTAAAACCCATGATTTCTCCGTGAGGATGGAGTGTCTTCTCTCTCCACACCTCCACCCACTACAGCTGAATGGAAAAGAGTCAATGGGAGAAAAGTTAAAAAAAAAAAAAAAAAAAGTGAATAAGCTAATAAATGACATCTTTACTGACTTACTAACTTGAACACTTGCGTCCAATTGTGATACCTGAAGTAATCGGTGTATATGTGTGTGTTGTGTGTACAGGTATCTAAAATGGTGGTACAAGAAGACCCAGGTGGAAAAGAAGGCTCCTTTCATTGACATGTTCCGAGCACAACCCCTGCGTCAAATATACGGTAGGTTCAGGTATAACGTACAATAAAATGCACTCAACATTTTATCCCGAGTGGTTGGGATTGGCCGGGACCTGCCTTGTCATTTGGGTCTCTCTCCCTTACCCACAGCTCATTCTTGGGATACCCCTTCACCTCTCAACCCCCTTTGCCTTTTTCTCAGTGTAACACCACACTCCAATTTGCAGGTGCTCCTCTTGGAGGTATTGGAGGAGGTACCATCACGAGAGGCTGGAGGGGGGAGTTCTGCAGATGGCAGTTGAACCCTGGGATGTACCACTACAAAACGGTCATAGCGAACCAGGTACGTAGAACCCTGAGAGGACTGAGAGCGGGGCGAGGAGGGTTCTAGCTAATCAATGTATTTCAGATGCGATTCAAATAAGTCAAGGTCCAATAAATGGTCCTAAAGCCCGTTCTGTTTTGTCCAGGTTTACACCGCTATGTTTATCAGTTTGTGAACCGTAAAGACAATTGGGAGCGGCATGCTATCTCTACACAGGCAGTTGATGCAAATGTCAATTATCGTCACATCGCTGCGATAACCTATGAAAAACAGGATAGGGTTGCCCTCTTCCATCACATGTCCGATCCTTCTTTTCCCTCCCTCTCCTAGTTCACGGTGTGCTTGCGTCGGGGGGGCCAAACGGTCTACCAGCAGGTGCTGTCAGTAGAGCGTCCGCCCACGTTGCAAGGCTGGAACTGGGGCTACTGCGGCGAGTACGCCTTCTACCACGCCTTGTACCCCCGAGCCTGGACCGTGTACCACCTCCCCGGGCAGAACGTCACCCTCACCTGCAGACAGGTGTCGCCGGTCATCCCTCACGACTACCAGGTAACTGAGGGGGGGGGGTCCCTGGGGCTCTTATACAGCACTACAGTCCAATAGGTAGAAGATTATCTGACCCTGTTCCTGATTTAAAGGTGAATTCTGGTTGTCTGCAGGTCATTTGGTACCACACAGCTGATAGTTTCAGTCAAGAAATCTGATGTGTCCCAACCATGCTAATAATCCCCAAAAGGCTTCATATGCTTCTTATGCTTCATAAAAAATGGGATTGGTTGCTATGCCAACTCCTGTGGTAATCAGCGAGCTTATTTATTATCCCCCTCGGCAATCTTGTGTCGATTACCCGTTTCAAAAGCCGTGCAAATGGTTTGTAGCATGTAGGCTAAAATTAGGCTACACAGGGTTCAAAAGTGAAAGTTTATTAGAGGTCTATGAAAGTGAAAGCATTATTGTGGACATTTGGACTAAAGGAATGACCCAGTAAACAATGCCCTCGCTGCACTCTTGCTCCATCACATTACAGTTGTGCGCACTTCATTTGTTATTGCGAGCAATATACAATCCCTCTCTCTCTCTCAGGACTCTAGTCTCCCAGTGGCGGTGTTTGTGTGGGACATCGAGAACAAGAACGACTACGCGCTGGACGTCTCCATCATGCTCACTATGGTCAATGGGTCGGGCCACAAGGACGACAAGAGCGGCGGACACTGGAATGAACCGTTCCACCTGGAGAAGGAGGGGGAGGCGGTGTCGGGGGTCTTGCTCCATCATTGCACTACAGTGAACCCTTACACTCTGTGCATGGCAGCTCGAGAGCAGGTTTGATATGAAGTTGTGTGTAGATTTGAGCTACAAGACGACTTTTGTTGTTGCACAAGCACCGGCCGGAGGAACAAACTCACGCTTTATAACAATAGTCTCTTTTATTTTGAAAGCGCTTTATTTTTGTGTGTGAAATCTGTGGTGCTGATGAGCATTAGGTTGACAAAGTCTGTGTGCTGGTGTGTGTTTGTGTACATGTGCACATTTTAACAGCCTGACAGGGAGGTCAGTCACCAAACGGCATTCAGTCCAAAGGGAACCTGCGGGGGTCTGTGGAGCGACCTCATCACTGATGGACGGCTGGACTCTCCTACTGGTCGGTGAAATGATGAGACCGGTTTAACTGTTTTTATGCTTTCATTGAGAAATCCACATTTGTTCCGTGCTGTGTGTCAGCTTGTGATAGAGATAGAGAACATGAACACCCCCAAGCCACAAACCACTTCCTCTAACGTTTTCTCTCCTTGTTCCTCCCCGTCCGTCCTCTTTTCCTCCGACCCTCCAGGCTCCAGCCCACCCACCCCGAAGGGAGAGAAGGTGGCGGCGGCCCTGGCTGTGGGCTGCTCGGTGCCAGCTCAGGGCCACAACGCCCTGGAGTTCTGCCTGGCCTGGGACATGCCCAGGATTACCTTCGGCTCCAGGGAGCGAGAGCACATCCGGTACGCCGAACGCAAAGGAAAGCACTTGTGTCACTTCGTTGGAATACAAACAAAATCTATACAAAACAGATCTGGAGACACCCTCCTCGCTCTTCTGTTAGCAACCTTATATCCACCAACCACCGCTATCTCCGAGAGAGATCAGTCGTGATCTCGAGATGAAGGGATTAAGAAAACATGAGCAGACATGGCCACGCTCGGGTTGCGTACTCCTCCTCCTCCTCGTCTTCTTTGTACTATTTTCCCCGTGTGCCTCAGCGCCGTCATCAGATTGTAATCCCTTATGGTCACAAGTTGTAGTTCCCATAATTTTTTTGTAGCAGTGATACGTTTTCTATAGCCATTCCTTGTTCCACATCTGCTTTCGGTTCTGTTGCATATTGCCGATTTTGATGACAAAAGCAATACTACTATGCATTAATCAAATATTTGTGTGTTTGATGAAAATTGGCTAAAATATGATGGGTTTAATTTACAGTCTTACATTTACAGTGGTGGCAGCCCACTAATACACACACACACACACACACACACACACACACACACACACACCAACTGTGATTATGTTTTTTGAGGGGATTGCACACAAAGGCATCCCTCGCGGTGACAGGTGACACCGATGCATCGATACCGCGTCCTGTTTCACAGCTCCAGGCCCTATCGCTCTTCACTGTAACTGATACACAGAAAAACACTTGTATACACTCAAGAGGCATCTCCCCTGATGAAGTGTCATTGAGCAAGACGCTGAATCCCTACCAGCTCTCCCCTGTGAGGGGAGGGGCGGCAGGGGGGTTCCCTCATCTCCCTACAGGGATCAGCACATGTCCTCGGGGGCACATAACCATAGAGCTCTCACACACTTCTTATGCTGTGATTACAAATTTTTAACCTTAACCTCCCTCTCCCTTTGGGGCAACACTTCCTGGGGAAGTTGCAGTGCAAGTAGTAGTTATTTGCCCATACCAGAGGATATTGTGCAATAGAAAATGGTGGGGGAAAAAAGTAATCTTTTGTGAACACATTAGTTGCAAAGCATTTCAGCAGCATCAGTATTGACCCTGTACCGGTTTCGGTGCATCAACCTCTTGCTTTTTGTCTTCAGGAGATACACCCGTTACTTTGGGACTAAAGGGGATGCGTCCCCCTCACTCAGCCACTACGCCCTAACACACTACAGACAGTGGGAGAGGAGCATCGAGGAGTGGCAGAGACCCATACTGCAGGACAGGTACACCCCCCTGGCCCTGTGGTTTGATGAACAACACCATTCTTCATAGCTCTAAAACCTCTTGAGCTTATTGCTGATATATTATTAGTGAATACAAAGTTTCATGCTTTATACTCAGAAAACACCAGCTGACAAATCCTGATGGGTAGATCGCTCAATAGATACTTACTTAACTTAATAATAACCTGTGGTGACTGGTAGGTTTCCCTAGTCTATAAGTAATTGGTGGTAAGATGGTAAGATGATGAAAGTCGTGGTTGAATTTTGCAATCCACCAGCCAGTTTGACATTTAGCTTCCTGTCCAGTTTATACTGATCTGAAGATGCGTTATTTCTTATTGTTGTTACTCTTCACTAACAAGATTGTTTGTCACCACTTACTTTGGCAAGATATGTCATGGCAATAAAGCTGGATGCTTCCCTGTTGGTTCTGAACGCGCCAGAACCTCTTTTTATTTATATAAATTGTATTTATTTATTTATATTTATATGATAATAATATGAAGCATTTCATTACAAAATGCTACATATGAATTTTGTGGAAAAAATGTGACCCAATTTTCTTTGGTCAGTATTTCAAAAACACAAAAAAAAAAAACCACACTGTTCACCTGGGTTTGTATTTGCGCTTGCATGTTGTAGTTCTCTCCCCTCCTGGTATAAGTCGGCCCTGTTCAACGAGTTGTACTTTGTGGTGGATGGGGGGACGGTGTGGACGGAGCTGCCAGAGGACACTGATGTTAGCGGCGGGGTGCGCAGTGAGGATGGCGGGCTGCCAGCTCAGCCTGCGGTCGTCAAGGAGTACGGCCGCTTCGCCTACCTAGAGGGTGAGTGCCAAGGAGATAGGTGTCAGGCTCAAAGCCTTATGAATGAAAAAGGATGTAATTCAATCGTTTGTAGTAGTAACATTATGAAACAAATGATTTTTTATGTTTTCATTTCAAGGTACACGAAACATTTAGGCTGCATTCACTGCAGATTAGGAAACATCAGCGGTGTGAATATAGTCCTTCAAATGTTACACCCACATCTGACAAATTGTACTACATATACTTAAACTGCTTCTACATACATGCATACCCAAACCCTTGCAACACTCTTACTAAGAATTGGCAACAGTGAAAAGGAAGAATATCTGAAGATATGTAACAGTGTATTTTGTGACATGGTGAAAGTTGTACCACTTATCGTTTCCCAGGTCAGGAGTACAGGATGTACAACACATACGACGTGCACTTCTACGCTTCCTTTGCACTGATCATGCTATGGCCCAAACTTGCCTTGAGCGTGCAATATGATATAGGTGAGTGGAGTCCAGTTATCTCAGGGTTTTAACATGTTACGGTGTGTGTATTTGTTAGAGAAAAATCTGTGTTTTCACTGAATTCCCAGGTTTTTACGACACGGTTCTACTCTGTTTTCTCCTCAGCTGGCAGCGTGGTTCAGCATGACCCCACAGAGAGGCTCCATCTGATGAGTGGGCGGTATTCTCCTGTCAAGGCCAAAAACGTGGTGCCTCATGACATAGGAGACCCAGGTTGGAGAATGAGCACTTTTTTTCTTAATCACAGCTCTCTGCTGATCAATGGAGAATTTATCACACATTTATTTTTCAGTTTTCTGTGCTTGTTGTCTATGAGTAGTTTAACAAGTTTCACATACAGTTTTTATGTAGCTGTAACCTCCATCATATCCGAAGTGGGCGACACTGAAATTTAAGAAAAAGGCCAATATCAGCAAACGGGTCTAGCCCTCGTTTTGACTGAACAGGCCTGAAATATCTTTGAGTAACTTCATGGATAGTTTCTCACTACAACATTATGACCCTGTCCCTAGACGATGAACCATGGCAAAGGGTGAATGCCTACCTCATCCATGACACTGCAGACTGGAAGGACCTGAACCTGAAGTTCGTCCTCCAGGTGTACAGGGACTTTGATCTCACCAAGGACACTCAGTACCTCCAGGACATGTGGCCCATCTGTCAGGTGGGACTAACTTATGTAGTCTTAAGATTTCACTGCCAGAAATCACATGCTGTCTGCCGTGGCTGTAAGAATCCATGAATAAGTTATGTATTTCCTGTTCCCATCAGCTATCTTGTTGTGGTTGTTCTCCTAGGCGGTGATGGAGTCAGAAATGAAGTTTGACCTGGACGGAGACGGGCTGATAGAGAACTCTGGATACGCCGACCAGACCTATGACGGTTGGACCGTGACTGGACCTAGGTGAGAATTTGAGAAATTGGATGGGATGGAAAGGAGAAGTGGAGCTCAAACGGATAGTCCAGAGAATGAGCAACAGAAATCAGGTGTAAAAGTATGGAAAATGAATTTGATCTTTTCTGATTTTCTTGAAAGGTTTGGACAAAAGTGGAAGAATATTGTCATTTAGCCCTACAGTTGTTTCACGTTTGTTGTTGTGAACAATAGATACAGACACCAATTTCTTCACAGACAGTCGCCTCAATAGTCCATAATGCAATGTAGCCACAATACCTATACTGTATATGCATAACCCACAGCTGGAAGGTTCAGGCATGTTTGCTGAGGGTTGTCAAAAGTCATTCTGGGAAATGTAGGAAATCAGGAACCTAAGTAGAAGAGGCAGGTTGAGGGAAAGGAAAAGGAAGGAAAGTGGATACAGTTTTTCCTTTTAATTGGATCCTTATTGAACCTGCCTAAAGATCATTCATATCCATTGTAAACTCCTATAATCTCATATCTCAGGTTAGGGAGAGAAAACAGACAATCTCATGGCCTGAATGGGATGGCAGGGAGGAAGAGCGAGAAAGAGGCCGGATAGTCTGTTTGAATGAGAACTGGAAATGGAGGAAGCATGAGACAAGTTTTTTCCCTAGTGACAAAAAGCAGGAAATGGGCTTGTTACGTGATGACAAGAGGTATATCCATCTTCAGTACTTGTCTAACTTGGCACAGGGAGCCAAGGCTGTGCTCAAAGTTTATATGAAAGACGAGAGGCCTTGGCTTCTCAACACTAACAGTTCCTGTTTACAGCTTCATCTGGTTGATCTAGGCAGTGGAACACAGATGGTTCACCCACAGCTGCGAATTAAACCCCAAGCCAACAATAAGGGATTCATCCATTGGTTAGACAGAGTTACATGGTTTCACTTAAGGAAAGCTGTGAAGAATATTAGTTTAATTTGTTGAATCGTGGTTTAATTAGACTTCTCTAACTGTAAATGCACTATGACATCTACCTTTTAAGACACTGCAAACATTGTGGTCCTGTTTAAACTTGATGGTATAGAAAGCTTATTTCTAGTGTAGCTTAAAGTCTACACCAAACTTAGAATTTAGTCAGTTCCAGATTGGGTTTTTATACAATTTCCACATAAAATCTCCTTCCTATGTGTGAGAGAGATTGAACAGCCATATAAGTGATTGTGGTTTTAGAGGTTGTTCAGATGTGTTTATACTTTTGTTTTACAGTGCGTATTGCGGGGGACTATGGTTGGCATCGGCATGTGTAATGTGTAAGATGTCTAAACTGTTGGACAATGAGGAGGCTTACCAACGCTACAGAGACATCCTGGACAGAGGCAGCGCTGCCTTTGACAAACTGCTGTGGAACGGTTCGTTTAAACATATCTTTGAAGGATTATATTTATTTTCTTTAGTGTCATTTTGATTTTAAAAATCTTAAAATGCCAAATTAATAGGAGGGCAAAATAATTTGCAAATTCAATAAAACTATGCTGTAATCTTTCTGACATACAAAGAAAAAACTTTTCAGCAGCCATTCTTTCAGGAAGTACAAATACAATTTTTCCATTTCCTTAATTTTCAGGCAAGTACTACAACTATGACAGCAGTGGGAGAGATCTGTCTAACAGTGTCATGTCTGACCAGTGTGCTGGCCACTGGTTCCTGAGGGCCTCTGGGCTGGGAGAGGGAGAGTACCAGGTCAGTCATCCAAACACAAAGCACAAATCAGTAACTATTTTTACACTGTAAGCCAGAAACCCACAAGAACCCACAGGAACCCACAGGAACCCACAGGAACCCAAGCCTCAAACTAAAGCAGTAGAGAAAAATTCAGTGTTTTCATACCAGTGCATGCATTACGTTGCTTCCTGTCATTCACCTGACACCAATAGTTGCAAATGGATTATAATTCTAAATGACACCAGTATTCTTCTTTAACCAGCAAACACCAATATCATCACATATTTTTGCATCATCAAAAATAAAAAATAAATGACTGTATGATACATGATACTGTGGCGAGCTCAGGCAAGGACGACGTAGGAATGACTCTTTTAACAAGAGGAACTTCCTTTAACACTATTGTTGAGGAACAACAACAACAATGGGACAATGGTCATGGAAGTAACCTCCCCAAATGGACTTCTCACACAGCACCATTATAAATAACAGATATCCCAACTAAAATCAACACTACGATCAAACATAAATGCAACACAAATATCTAAACCAACTAGACAACACAGAATCAATAACTAAAATAATAAATAACAGTTTGCAGCAAAGCATGCTGGGAAGTCCTGAGGTGAGGCACCTGTACTTTTGCCATGTCCCGAATGTGTTCCCTCTCACTCACATGCCCTACGGCTGTTCCTCTTTGGGCTAGTAGAGGAAACTATGGATCTTTGAGATAATTATGCTATGAGATCTCCACCATTTGAAAACAAGTGCCACCTGCTTTTACAAAAAGACTGACCACACAAAATTAAACCAAATTATGGTACATTTGAAAGGATAGTAGGAAACTCAAGTCCTTGACTGACACAATGATTACACTCTCACATATTGGATTGTCTATAGTTTAGACTCAAATGCCAAAATCCTGGGACTTCTAATAATTCTAATATTAACACTGTCTGGAATTTTTCTGATCTGGATGCATCAAAGCTTTCACGGTCTGAACGTCATGTCCTCTCTCCCCAGGCTTTTCCAAAGGAGAAGATTTGCAAAGCGTTGAAGTCAGTCTTTGACTTGAATGTAATGAGCTTCGCCGGAGGCCAAATGGGGGCAGTTAATGGCATGCGTCCTGAAGGAGTGCCTGACCGCTCCAGTGTCCAATCAGATGAGGTCTGGATTGGAGTGGTGTATGGCCTGGCAGCCACCATGATCTATGAGGTGTGTTTGTGTGTTTTAAGGAGTTTCAACTGCCTCTTCACCATTTTCACTGTTTTAACTAGCTATAAAATGGCATTAGTTGTCAGTTTTTCAATCAGACCCTCATGCTTGTTAGTTACGTTACATAGCTCATCCATAGTTAGGTGTCCTGTTCATTTGAATGTTTATGTGTATTGTACTGATGCACTTTGTTGCATTGAAATTTGTTCTGTTCCCCGGCCGTCTTCCCTCTCAGGGTATGCTGGAGGAAGGTATGCGCACAGCGGAGGGTTGCTACAGGACTGTGTGGGAGCGACTGGGCATGGCCTTCCAGACTCCTGAAGCCTACTGCGAGAAGGGCATCTACCGCTCCCTGGCCTACATGAGGCCTCTCAGTGTCTGGGCCATGCAGCTAGCCCTCGACTCTTCACAGAAGGATCGGACCAAATCGGCTCAGACTGGAATCGCAGTCGGCGAACAGGGACTGAATTAGGGACAAAAACCAGGCTAGAACCTGAAACCATTGGACTACTACCACTTCCCATCGGTACTCCCCAACAACCCCTCTGGCTTGCACCACTCTCACCACCACAGATCTTGGATTTGTTGCTTTACATTTTTGTTTTTTGCTTCAAATGTTTTAGCATTTGAGGCTTGAGTCAGAACTGAGATATTTTATGCTCATCAAACTTGTAAGCTAGATCAGGATATTATCATGTGAGGGTTTTGATTCTTCAGGTTCGTTAAGAACCAGCAGATGGTACCAGATTTTGAGTATAAAAGTAGTTTAGTGGAATGTTTCTTTAGGGTGGGTAGCCACGCATTGTCAAAATCATAGCCAATGTGTATTGATAATCATTGATGACCTCACGTTCCAGCAACATCTTGTCTACTTGCATGCACACACATTTACATTTTGCACCAATAGCATAGCTTCCACAAGTTTATCTGCTAAATATCTGAGGACTGTTGTCCATCACTGTACCAGCCGTTATCACAACATTTAGCCCTGTTTTGAAAGACACTGTTTTTGTCCTGAACGGTTGGGTCCAACCACGGGCCCCCAGGTAAACTGACTGACTGAGATCGGGATGATTTCTGGACTTGAAACATAGAAGCTTGAAATGAAACCAGTTAATTTTACGCGTTCTTTTCCAATTATATTTGAATGCTGTACTGACAGATATATGTGAGGAGTAGTGTTTGAAATCAGTCTGGGAATATGTTTTTTTTTTTTTTTTTTTTAAACTGAGCATTTGGTGCCTTGGTGCATGTTGGCCTATATCTATCTTAATGTAGTGGCAACATTTATTATGTTTTATAAAATCCAATATTCATGACAATGATGCTAAATAAATCATTGAAGAGATAAAATTGACTGTTAATTAAGATAATTATTTATCAAGTGTATATGGAAGTGTAAACAACTGATGTATGAATTGCTAATAAACAGCCATTTGAGCTGGTAAAGATAAAAGCTGCTTTTTATCAAAACTGCCTTCCCATGCATGAAAATGAACACTTTGCATGCGGGTCCACTCCCATGCCAAATGAAAGCATTGGCACCCGCTAATAAGGAAAGCATTGATGGCTAGCTTTGTGGCTTTGGGGTGAACCAAACACTGAAAATAAGGTTAGCTAAAGATTTCAAAACAGACACACAGGTCTATCAACAGTTGCCATTGGAATGAACATCCTAGCGTAAACTGCTGGCGTCACTAGTAGCATTAACTGATGGTGTTACTAGTAACCAAACTTCATGCTTGTATCCGCCACGTAGCGCTTTGAACAGCCGAACGCGCTAACCGATTGCGCCACAGAGACTGCCGTGCGTACTTACAAAAGGGGGTGTGGCTTGCTTTGGCAAAAAGGAACACCTGAGTACGACCTCCAGTACATCAGCAAGGTACTTCTGTAAACCGTGGGGGCGCTTGAAAGGGAAGTAAACAACTTCCTCAGAAGATGGCTGGGTATGCCGACAAGTTTTTGCTCTATCGGCCGTTACAGCACAGGCAGCAAGCTGCAGCTACTGAAAGTAAGGTTAGCTAAACATTCCAAAACAGATACACAGGCCTATCAACAGTTGCAGGAGGAATGAAAATCCTACGTCCCTGGGTGGGCTTGAACATCTGCACTTCTGGCGATCTAGCTAGCACGTTGTCCACTTTAATTATTCCATTATTCTATGTAGAACGACATCCAGTACATCAACGAGGTACCTCTGTCAACCGTGGAAGCGCTTGAGAGAGAAGTAAACAACTTCCTCGGGAGATGGCTGGACGTGCCGACAAGATTTTCTCCATCGGCCGTTACAGCACAGGCAGCAAGCTGCAGCTACTGAAAGTAAGGTTAGCTAAACATTCCAAAACAGATACACAGGTCTATCAACAGTTGCCATTGGAATGAACATCCTAGGGTAAACTGCTGGCGTTACTCGTAACCAAACTTCATGCTTGTATCCGCCACGTAGCGCTTTTTCACTGAATTCTTCCACAGGAACAGTTGCAGGAGGAATGAAAATCCTACGTCCCTGGGTGGGCTTGAACCACCAACCTTTCGGTTAACAGCCGAACGCGCTAACCGATTGCGCCACAGAGACTGCTGTGGGAGCTTACAAAAGGGGGTGTGGCTTGGTCTGGCAAAAAGGGACACCTGAGTAGAACGACATCCAGTATATCAACGAGGTACCTCTGTCAACCGTGGAGGCACTTGAGAGGGAAGTAAACAACTTCCTCGGAAGATGGCTGGACGTGCCCACAAGTTTTTTCTCCATTGGCCGTTACAGCACAGGCAGCAAGCTGCAGCTACTGAAAGTAAGGTTAGCTAAACATTCCAAAACAGATACACAGGTCTATCAACAGTTGCCATTGGAATGAACATCCTAGCGTAAACTGCTGGCGTCACTAGCAGCATTAACTGATGGTGCTCCTCGTAACCAAACTTCATGCTTGTATCTGCCACGTAGCGCTTTTTCACTGAATTCTTCCACAGGAACAGTTGCAGGAGTAATGAAAATCCTACGTCCCTGGGTGGGCTTGAACCACCAACCTTTCGGTTAACAGCCGAACGCGCTAACCGATTGCGCCACAGAGACTGCTATGGGAGCTTACAAGAGGGGGTGTGGCTTGCTCTGGCAAAAGGGACACCTGAGTAGAATGACCTCTAATTAATTAGCGAGGTACCTCTGTCAACCGTGGAGGCGCTTGAGAGGGAAGTAAACAACTTCCTCGGAAGATGGCTGGACGTGCCCACAAGTTTTTTCTCCATCGGCCGTTACAGCACAGGCAGCAAGCTGCAGCTACTGAAAGTAAGGTTAGCTAAACATTCCAAAACAGGTCTATCAACAGTTGCCATTGGAATGAACATCCTAGCTAAACTCCCCGGGAATACTGCGCAAAAGATGGTTCCGTAAAAAACTTTCATGCTTTCCGATACTTTTTTAATTTTTACAAAAATTTTGGGGGTGAAAACCACTCCCTGGGGGTTTTTCCACCCCTTTCTTAACACCCCGAACGATTTCGCCCCAAAAAGAAAATGGGACTACCCGGGGGGTGGGCTTGTTTCAAAAACCCCTTTTGGTTAAAAACCCCCGACATAACGAGGCCCGCCCGTGGGGCTTAAGGGGGGTCCTTCCCCGGGAAAGGCTGGGGTGACAATTTTTCTCCAGGGCCGTTTAACAAGGGGAAAATGCAGTCTGGGAAAAAAGGTTAGTAAACATTTCCAAAACAATCCGGTCACCTTCCCCTTTGGGGGTGCACCCAGGTTTTCTTTCTCACAGCAGCTTAACGAGGTGCCCTCTTAAAAAATTAAGTTGTATCTCCAACCCTTTTTTACGATTCTTCCCCAGGGCATTGGAGATAATGGGGTTTCCCCGTGGCGAAAACCCAAATTTCGGGTTGGAAAAGCGGTCCATTGGAAGAGCGTTTTGGGGGCTTACAAAGGGGGTGTGGGTTTTTCAAAAGGGGCCCTTACATCCTCAAATTAAAAAAATTCCCCCGTCCCCTGGAGGGTTGAGAGGGGGTCAATTTTGGAAAATGGGCCCTTTTAAATTTTTCTCCCCCGGGGGGGTTGACCAACAACTGGTATAAAAATTTCAAAAATTAAAACAGCAAAAGGCCCGGGGAAAAAAACCAAACAAAAAACCGGTTTGGCCCCGGGCTGCAGCTTACGAGGGGTTTTTCTGGGTTGTTCCGCCCCCAAAAAAGGGTTTTAAAAAAATTCCCCCCAAAAAGGCGGAAATAAAACCTGTCCGGTTTGGGGTTGCCCCTTTCTTTTAAAAACCAACCCTAACGGGGGGCCAAGGCTGGTGGGGACTTCAAAACTGTTTTTCGGGGGCCCCTTTTAAAAAACACCCAAATCAAGAGGTACCCCGTAAGTGGGGGGTTAAAAGTAAAAAAAATTTTTTGGAAAATCCCCTTCCCAACCAAGTTTTTTTAAAACCGTTGCAAGGAACCCAAACGCATAAAATAAGGGGGACTTTTAACACCAAAAAAGTTTTCCAGTCCCTTAAAAGTTTTTCCTTGGAATGCACCAGGGAAATCCGTCCTGCACAAATTTGGGGGCCCCGAACCCTTCACGATTTTGCCCCGAGGCCTTTTTTTGAAACTTCCCCAAAAAATTGGGGTTGAAAAGACCCCTGGGTGGGCGAACACCATTTTTAAAAACAGGAAAAACCCCTAACCCTTGGCCCGAGAGGGGGTTTAAAAAGGGGGTTTGGTTTTTTTGGCAAAAAACCCTGAGTAGAAAGCCAATCTCTAAAAAAGGTACCTCTTCCCAAACCGGGGGGGGAAGGGGTTTCAACTTTTTTGGAAGGGCTACTGCCCCCCTTAAATTTTCCATTTTTCATTAAAAACCTCCGTAACAAATACCTTGTCCCCGGGGAAACGCTTAAAAAAAAAACCCTTCCCGGGGAAAGGGGGGGGAAAAAATTTTTTCTCCTGGGTTAACCACACCTGCAGTATTTAAAGTTTTCAAAAACCCCAAAAAAATACCCCAAAGGACCAGTTGGGGGTGAAAAATTTTTGGGTGGGTTGCTTGCCTTTTGGCAAGACACTTGTCCTTTAATTACCATTAATTTTTAGCGAATCCCGTCATCTAAAAAAAAAAAAAGGGGGATTTCCCAAACCTGGAAGGCTTTTGGAAGGGTCAATTTCAAATTATGTGAAAAATTTTTTTTTTTTATCCCGTTAACCCGGACAACGGTTGGAAAAAAAAGGGTTGAAAAAATTAAAAGGGTAACATCTCAAAAGTTGCCTTTTTGGTGCACCAGGGGGCTCCGGCGTTTAACGTAACCCAAAAATTTTAGCTTGATGAGTTTGGGTTTTTCCCCAAAACCCCAAACGTTGCAGGAGGAAGAAAATTACGTCCCTGGGGGGGCTTGAACCCACCTTTGGTTAAAAACCGAAAGGTAAAAATTTCCCAATCTGTGGGAGCTTCAAAATTTTGGTTTTCTGGCAAAAAAGGGGGAAACCCGAAGAAAGTAACAAAATCCTCCAAAGTGGAGGCCAGGGGTAAAAAAAATTCCCGGAAAAGGAGGACTGAAAAAGTTTTTTCCCCTTCCCAAAAAGACCCGGAAAAGTGCAGGAAAAAAATGGTTATTCTTTTAAAAAAAATAAACCCGGCTATCCATTGCCCTTTAATGAAATCTGCAAAAAGTGGGCCCCGAATTAAAGGTGGTGCCCCCGAACCAAAACCCCTTTTTACACGAGCGCTTTTACGAAAACTTCCACAGGGAAAAGTTTTGGGGGGAAGAAAACTAGTCCCCGGGGGGGCTTTTTAAACAACCCGTTAAAAACCCAAGCCCTAAAAAAATGGGGCCCCGAGAGAGGGAACCCTTAAAAGGGGTGGGCTTTCTGGCCAAAAAAGGGGACCGAGAAAGGACCCCTAATTTAAATTTGCAACCTTTTTAAGGGAGGCCTTAAGGGGGTAAAACACTTTCCCCAAGAGGGGACCTGCCCCCAATTTTTTTCCCCCCGTAACCCCAAAACCCGCCTGATCGAAAAGTAAAGGGTTCTAAAATTCAAAAAAAACAAACAGTTGCCAGGGAAAAAATCCCACGTTGCTTGGGGGGAAATCGTTAAAAGGGGGTAAATGCCAAATTTTTCTTGACCCCAGAGCGTTTTTGTTTTTCCCCAAAGGAAAATTTAGGGGAATGAAATCCTTTGGGGGGCTTGCCCCAAAAACCCCGGCGCGAAGGAACCTTCCCCAAAAATGGTGGAGTTCAAAAAGGGGTTCTGTCGAAAAAAGGGGCCCTGAGTTAAAGAATCCCTCCTCAAAAAGGTACCCGTCCCCCGGAGGGTTAGGGGAAAAATCAACTTTCCTTAAGAGGTGGAAGTCCACAATTTTTTATCCCCCCACAGAAGGGCCTCACTACTAAAAAAAGGGTTTGAAAATAAAAACAGTCCCGGTCTTAACACCTTGGTAAAACCCCCGAAAAGGGTTTCAAGGGACAAACTGATGGGCTTCAAAAAATTAAGCTTTTCTGCCCCCCGGGGGCCTTTTTAGAAACCCACCCGGAAAATTTCAGGGTAATTGAAAAGTGCCTGGGGGGTTAAACCCCTTTGGAAAGCCCAAAGGCCCCCAAAATTTTTTGCCACAGGAAAGGGCCGTGGGCTTTGAAAAAGGGGGGGTTGGGGTTCTTTCAAAAAGGGGAAACCGGTTTAAAAATCTTTTTAGGGGAAAACCCCGTAAGTGGGGCACTAGGGGAATAAAAATTCCCTTTAAAACTTACGGCCCACTTTTTTTTCATTTTTCTTTAAAAAATCCGAATAAAGGGACCCCTCCCTGGGGCTTTTAAAAAAAACCTTTTCGGGAAGGCGGACGGCCCCCCAAATTTTTTTTTTCCACGGCCTTCAGAAAAGGGGGGTCGCTTGAAAAAGGGGAAAGGTTTAGCCAAACATTCCCAAAAAAAAATAACCGGCCTTCCCTTGAGGGAAGAAAATCCTTGTTGGGGGGGGGGGTTGCACTTTAATCCCCATCTAGTAGACTTTTCCCCTTTAATTTTCTTTTTCTTGAACGCTAGAAAAATAATTAAAAAACTCTGAAGGGGGAACGTGGAAAAAGTTTTCCTTTCCGGAAGAGGCGGAGTGCCCCCCCAAATTTTTTCTACCCAAGCACAGGCACAAGTGCAGAAGAAAATTTGGTTGTCTTAAAACGAAACACGGCTTCAGTTGCCTTGGAAAAAAAAATCCATAAACTTGGCGTTTTTCGTAACCAAAATTATATTACGCCCGTACCTTTTTCAAAGTTTTTACAAGCGTTGAGGGGGAAGAAAACCACTCCCGGGTGGGTTGCCACCCAATTTTTAAAAGCCGAAAGCCAACCCATTTCGCCACGGAAATGGTGGGGACTTTCAAAAGGGGGGCTTCTGCAAAAGGGCACCTGGTTTTGGGGAACACCCGATATAAGAGGGACCTTTTCAACCTGGGGGCCCTTAAGGAATCAAAATTCCCCGGGGAAAAAAACTACGGCCCAAAATTTTTCCCATTCCGTTAAAAGCCAAGGGGCAAGTGCGCACGAAAGTGGAGTAAAAAAAAAAGGTCGGTCTTCAAAGGCCCTTGATTGAAACATCAAACTAAAAGCGGCCCTCACGAGGGATTAAAGGGGCCCTTTTGAAAAACCCCATGCGTATTTTCCATGCCTTTTTTTCACGGGGAATTCCACGGGAAAAAGTTTTAGGTAAATAAAACCTTCCCGGGGGGGGGTTAACCCCCCTTTGGTAACACCAAGCGTAACCGTTGCGCACAAGGAAAATGATGGGGGCTTCAAATTGGGTTGTTGGCAAAAGGGGCCCCTGAAAACCCAAAATTGCAGGAAATTTTAAAAACCTTGGGGGGTGGGGGAAAAACAACCTTTCGGAAAGGCCCCCGGCCCCCCCCAAAATTTTTTCTCCATGGGGCCCCTTCCAAAGGGCGCTCGGGAGGGAAATAAGGGGTTTGCTAAAATTCCAAAAAAATCTTCAAAAGGGGCCTTGGAATAAAAATTTCCCGGAAATGCTGGGGGAGTCCCCAAATTTTTTAAACCGTTCCAAACCCGCGTTCGCCACGAAAATGTTTTTTTTTAACTTCCAAGGAAAAAGTTGCGGGGGAAAAAATCCTACGTTGGGGGGGGTTTTACCACCAAAATTTCGGTACCCGAACCCTAAACCCCCTTTTCGCCCCAGGTCAGGGGGGGGTTCAAAAGGGGGGTGGGGGGGAAAAAAACCCTGGTTTAAAAAAACCTTTTTAAAAGGACCCGCAACCGTTTTGGGGGCTTTAGGGGAAGTAAAAAAAAGGGATGGCTATGCCCCCCCAAACTCCTGGCCTTAAAAGCACAGGCACAAGGGACTCTGAAAAGTGGAGCCTTAAAAAGGGGTAAACTTTCAAAGTTGCTTTGGGTGCACCCCGGGTTCTTGGGTTACAAAAAGCAAAGTGGGTTTTCTGAAAAATTCCTTTACCCCCAAAACGGGTTTTTTTACGTTCTTAAGGAAAATTTTGCAGGAAGGTGTCCCCACGCCTGGGTGGGCTTGAACCAAACCCTTTTTTAACGCCAAGGCCCAAACCCAAATTCCCACGAACTCCCCCGGGGTGTAAAAATTGGGGGTTTTTTGGGGAAAAAACCTGGTAAAGCCTCAACTCGGAACCTTGCAAGTGGGGGGGCTTAGGGGGGGGGTTGGGGCCCAAATTTTGGGAAAACTATTCCACAAGTTTTTTCCCATGGCCCTTGAAGGGGAAGTGCACAAATGGAAGGTTTTTAAAAATTCCAAAAAATTTTTCCCCGGCTTTAAAAGTTTCCATTTAAATGAAATTTGGGGAAAAATTCAACGTAACCAAACTTCATTTCCTTGAAACCCCCCCTGGTTTTTTCCGAATCTTACAAAAATTCGGGGAACCCAACCTTCCCGGGGGGCTTGAACCACCAAACCCTTTTTGGGGCGGAACCCCAACCTTGGACAGGGAAAGTTTGGGGGGCACAAGAGGGGGTGGGCTTCCGGGGGGGCCTGGTAAATGCCCCAATTTTTTTTGGAGACCCCTTTAATGGGGCCTTGGGAAAAAAAAAAAAACCCCTGGAGAGGGAGTACAATTTTTTCCCATGGCCGACGACAGGGCCAACTGGGGTACGAAAGAAGGTTAGCAAACCATTAAAAAGGGTTTTAACATTCCAGGTTTAAAAATCCGGAAACTCTGCTACTGCAGATTTAATATGGTGGGGACTCGTAACCAAACTTCATGCTTGCCCACTTAGCTTTTTTTGTTTTCCCCGGAAAATTCAAGGGGGAAGGGGGGTAAAATCCTAGTCCCTGGGTGGGCTTGAACCACCAACCCTTTTGGTTAACGCCGAACCCGCAACCCATTGGCCACAGAGACTGCGTGGGAGCTTCAAAAAGGGGGGGTGTTTCATGGCAAAAAAGGGACACCCGGTAGAACGACATCCCGTAATCAACGGGTACCTCTGTCAAACCGGGAGGGCTTGAGAGGGAGTAAACAATTCTCGGAAGAAGGGTGGACGTGCCCACAAGTTTTTTCTCCATCGGCCGTTACAGCACAGGCAGCAAGCGCACTACTGAAAGTAAGGTTACTAAAAATTCCAAAACAATACACAGGTTATCAACAGTTGCCCTTGGAATGAACACCTAGGTAAACTGCTGGCGTGACTGCACATTAACTGTGGTTTACTCGTAACCAAACTTCATGCTTGTATCCGCCAATAGACTGCTATGGGGGCTTACAAGAGGGGGGTGGCTTGCTCTGGCAAAAAGGGGCACCTGAAATAGAATCCTCTAATTAATTACGAGGTACTTGTCAACCCTGGGGCGCTTGAGAGGGAAAATAAACAACTTCCTGGAAAATGGTGGACGTGCCCACAAGTTTTTTTTTCATCGGCCGTTACAGACAGGGAGCAAACTGCATATGAAAGTAAGGTTAGCTAAACATTCCCAAAAAAGGTCATCAACAGTTCCTTCAAAGAACATCCTAGCGTAAAATGCTGGCTGAAGCAGCATTAACGATGGTGGTACTGTAACCCAAACTTCATGCTTTATCTGCCACGTTTCCGTTTTTACGAATTTTTAAGGGAAATTTTAGGAGGGAAAAACCACCCCTTGGGTTAAACAACCGGTTTAAAAAGGGGCCAACCGAGCGCCCCTGGACTCAGGGGGCTTCAAAAGGGGGGGGCCTTGGAAAAAGGGGCACTAGTAAACAAACCCCGTTACTCAACGGGCCCTTAAGGGACCCCTGGAGGGGGAAAAACTTCCCAAGTTTTCTCCACGTTTTTTTTTTCCCACGGCCGTTTCGAAAGGGAGAAACTATTCAAAGTAAGGTTCTAAACATTAAAACAGTAAAGGGGTAACAAACTGATTGGGTTAAAATCCTAAAACTCTGGGGGATAGCGCTTCTGATTTTTACCGAAAACCCCAAATTCAGGATGACCCCAGTTTTTCCGTTCTTCCCCCAAAACTTTCGGGGAAAGAAAACCAAAAGTCCCCGGGGGCTTTTTAAAACCAAAATTTTGGGTTCGCCAAAAAGGGGAAAACCTTTTGGGCCCAAATTATGGGAGGTTCAAAAAGGGGGGGGGGCTTGGAAAAAGGGAAAAACCCGGGAGAAGCCTTTAATTCCACACTTTGTCCCTGGGGGTTTAAGGGGGGTCTCAATTTTTTCAAGATGGTGGGGTTTCCCCAAAAATTTTTTCCATGGGGAAGCAAGCCAGAGCTGGGTCCGGTAGTGGAAATTTAAACCACTTTTTCCCCAAAAGGAACAGCTACTGCTTTTTTTTCTTCGGGGTGGAAAAACTGGTCTTACAACACCGTAACAGGGGGAAAAATGGCCAGGGTTTAAACCTAGGTAAATATTTTAACCATCATTGGGGCTTAACAAACACCCTTTTGGAAAGGAAAATTCCCCCCAGTTTTTTAAAAAACTATGCAAAAATTCTTTGCAAAATTGGCAAAACTAACGTCTTTTTTAAAATTTTAAGATATCTTAAATTCCCCCTACAAATATGTAAAACAAGGTCTTAACTGGACCACCCAGGTTTGTTTTTAAAAAAAACACCCAAGAAAAAACCCAAAATTTTTTTCGAAGGTATCTTTTATTAAAAAACAAAAAATTTAGCAAAAACTTTTTCAACCCCGATGGGCAAAAACCTCAATATTTTCCCACCAAAAAAATTTCAGAAGCTACTGATTGCAAAAGGGAAAAAATTTGATTGCAAAAAATTTTCGGGGGGGGGAAATCGGCAAAATGAAAACTTTTGAAGAAGGGAAACGGGGGTAGCAAAGATGATGGTAAAGGAAAACCCCATTTCTTCCCCTGTTTTTCAAACCACCCACAAATTTAAAACTCTGTGAATTTATGAAAACTTTAAAAACCAAAACCCCCACAAGCTGTGTATAAAACCCCCCTAAGTTTTAGTTTTTTTTTAAAAAAACCCAAATTAAAAGGGTGAGAGGCCTTTACCCTGCCCAAAAATTATAAAATGGCCCAAACCAAAAAAGCCTGGTTTGTATAAACCCATTTTTTAAATTTTGAGGAGAAAGGCCCAACTTAAAAGAAAAAGAAGAAAAGAAACGCTTTTTCGCTGTAACTTTAAATTGGTTTTTTAAAATACAAAAAAAATTATTTTAAACCCCAAAAATTTGGGGGGGAAACCAAACCCAAAGAAAAAGTTGTGGGGGTAAGAAAAATTTTTTAAAACCAAGAATCACCCAACGAGGCTGTACCATTACGGGTCTGGGGCTCTTAAAAAAAACAAATTTTCTAATTCTTTGGGAAAGGAAAAGGCCCGCAAATTTCAATTTCCGTTTAGCCCCTTTTAAAGGGGCCTTTTTTTATTTTTCCCAAAAAAATTTCCCCCCCACCCCTGGGCGAACCCCTGGTTTTCCCGAAATCCCCTCGCTAAAAACCCAATTTTTTTTAATACCTGTAGATGGACGGGGATGACAGGGTTCTCCGAGCGTGCCCAACACAGGGTCCAGTTCAGCACACAATTAGAAGAGAACAACTCTTGGAAATCCACTGGCGCATTAGTCAGTCATCATCATGGACCAGAAAATCAGTACGGTCTCTGAAGACTCGTTCTCGCCTAAATTGCGCAATAGCAATATCTTCCAGCAACGCCAAGGCAGCCATCGTATCATTTGGAACAGCCATTACGCACAGCTACAGTCTTTATATAGTGACGTTTTAACGACCTGTTAACTGGTCACACCTGAAGGTGTATCCCCAATAATATGCTACAAAATAATCATCTTTATTTATATACAGATCATGTATTTATTTGTTTATTTATATAAAGATCATTATCATAAAGCATAGTGACAAACATATTTACTCAAGATAGAACGAAATGAAGGCTTGTCAAAAAAATGTTATTAACCACTCGCATCATAGTGGATGTTTTTTTAAACTATAGATTACATCCCAACACAATGTACTGAAAGAAAAAAGTTCCAAATAAAATGTCATCCAAATTCACACTTTTCTGATCCTTTTTTGGATACAAACTCGAAAAATGCATATGGTACGCATGGTGTTCAGAATGCGTACCGGTAAGCACTTTTTCGCCGCCCGTGGATTTTTATACATTTGGAAACTTGTGTGGAAAGTGGCGGTGTGAAATGTGCGCACCTTTCCCACCGCCACTTTCCACGCAAGTTTCCAAATGTATCAAAATCCACCAGGCTTCCAGGGGCATCCCGCCCGAACCCCGACTGGTCAGCCCTTGCAGGCTGCTCCCGACTGCAACGTCCGGAGCTCGGCCGGTCGCCGCCGGCTTTGGACGCCCGCTCTCCCACTCCGTCCCGGGACTCCAGCCGCGGACCCCGCTCAGACACTGCTGCTGGCTCGTCCTCCCTGCTCCGCACACGGCCGACCGGATCGCACACATCCACACGCACAGGTTAAAACGGCCCGGCTGCAATCAGCTTTAATTGGCCACAGCCGCCAGCCGAAGCCTACCCCGCTCCCTCCCCAGTCCGCCACACTATGGTTGTAGAGTTTGTTTGTATCCTGCTAATGAATTCCTGTGTTGTGGTCAACAGAATGTGTGTTATTTGGTTAAAGTGGTTTTAAACCTCTGGCCATTGAGCCACATCTTAAATATTTTTAAAATAGTTTTTAAAAATAGTTTTGTTATTGTATTTTAACCAGCATATCTTACCAATTTTAAACTGTTTTTGTCTTGTAGACCATGGCATGAGTGCACTCCTGTGAGTGGATATCTCAAACCCCATTGGCTCACAGAACCCTAGTTCTCCAGCCAAAGTTCTGGAGTGGCACATTCTGTATCCAATCAGTGGAGAGCATGATGATACCTCCATGGACCAATCAGGTAGCTCTCTGATCTAGTCCCGCCTTCCCTGTGCTTGCAAAGCTTGTCTCTCACTTGCGAATCCTCTCCCACACGCTTGCAAATAGTTTTGGCAGGCACTGCGCGCTGGAACGGTGACAAAAGTCGGCGCGCGCAGAATTGACGTTTGTAAGTGTAAAAGTGTAACTGAAAAAAGAGTTTTGTGAATACAAATTTATTTTTCTTGCTCAAATTGTTTTTCGCTCTTGCAAATCATGAGTTACACTCCTGAAAATAGTTCTTTGTAAATACAAATTGTTTTTCGCTCTTGCAATTGTTTTTCGCTCTTGCAAATCATGAGTTACACTCCTGAAAATAGTTCTTTGCAAATACAAATTGTTTTTCAGTCTTGCAAATCATGATACGCTTCTGAAAATAGTTTTGGCAGGGAAATACCTTCATACACATGACTCAAGGTAGTTTTAGCTAAAACAAAATGGGCCAAACTGCTACGCTGCAATTAAGTCACCAAATACACCAGATACTCTTTAGGATGTATAGAAGAGGTACCCAAAAATTTTGACCCATAAATGGCGTTTAAGTGTAAATCCAAAATGGCTGCCAGAAAAACACTAAGATTACCAAATGTGATACACTTTGGGATACCATCTACATACTATCAAAATAACTAAATAACCATGTTGAATAGTAGTCACTAGACTAAAGATGATGCCCTATATAGAGACACATGACCAGCAGTTATTAGCTAAAACAAAATGGGCCTAACTGCTATACTACTATTAAGTCACCAAATTTGGTACGGATACTCTTTAGAATGTATAGAATTTGGTACACATACTCTTTAGGATGTATAGAAGAAGGGGTGCCCAAGAATGTGGACCCATAAATGGTGTTTAAGTGTAAATCCAAAATGGCTGCCATAAAAACACTAAGATTAATTTTAAAATAAGTAAAGGTGAGGATCATTGTTAGATGAATTAGTGTCTAAATACTTATTACTACCTATAATAAGTCAAAAAGGGTCTGTCTTGTAACGTATTTTGCTCTGCTTTTCTGTGGCTGCAAACTCCTCTGTTCTCAGAAGTGGTCTCTTTCCTGAGGTAAGCCAAACCATCACTGACTTTGTATTCTCCTCAAAAAAGGTAATCATATGACTCTATTGTATGATACCAAAAGGTTTTCTTTGCCTTTACATTTCTGTAAAATTATGATGTGTTTTAGGATCAGATTTGTAATTCTATCAGCATTTTAAAGTTTGGGATTGAAGTGTATGATGATGATGAGTGTAAATGCAATGGGTGATTCTCAAGTAGTTCTCAAACCAGTTGTGGGCTCATACCATATCACCACATCAATATGCTGTGAAGTGGTGGGTGGGTCTCAAACCATTTTCATGCAGCCTTTCTTTAGTTGCCTGTTAAGAATGAGGGAGCTGGCCCTGGTTAGCAGCTAACATTAGCATTGTTATTTGTTTAGCTTATGAATCCCACTTGGTATCTGACCAGGATATCTAATGCAATGGAGACAGCCTTTTTGTTTTACCATGTTTTGACTACTATGCAAATCTGGCGCTCTAGCTAGCATGTTTATCCAGTTTCATTATTTTTTTTCTATGTAGCATTGGCACCCACTAATATGAAAAGGATTGCTGGCTACCTTTTTTTTTTTTTTTTTTTTAGATAAATGGCACCTAAAATATGTCCTGGAGCTATTTTAACTTTCTAAAGTTAGTTATATAGTATATAACTATACTTCATAGAGATGCTTTATATTTGTAGCTGTTTATTAGCCGACACATTGCCTCTGGTCTGAGTGTTGGCTCTCACAGGGTTTTGAGTTGATAGTCAATGCACTATAATGTACCGCTTGATAAAAGTTTCACATGAACATGAAAAGTGGTCGTCCCTGGGTGGGCTCGAACCACCAACCTTTCGGTTAACAGCCGAACGCGCTAACCGATTGCGCCACAGAGACAACATGCCTGCAGTCCATAGAGTGGGGCTTATGACTTAAGGCTTCCCAAGTGAATCTTGTACAGTTTTGAAAATACAGAATAATAAGATGAATACTCAATAATAATGGAATAAGATTACAGCATATATACAAGGTGTGCAAAATGTTCTTGTATTAACATTCATGGGTCTACAGGTTGGACTAAATCAAATAAATAAATCTATGTAGCCATGCTTAGCTTAGCATTCCATTGCTATTTTCTTTTTTTTAATATGAAAAACAATGACTACCCAAAATCACTTCCAAAACAAAAAGGGTCTCGTCCCTGGGTGGGCTCGAACCACCAACCTTTCGGTTAACAGCCGAACGCGCTAACCGATTGCGCCACAGAGACAATGTTGCTTCCTGTTCCACAATCTGGCTGTTTTGTCCCTAGGCCATGTGACACTGATAGCCAAGCGGGAAAAACAGAGGGGGAGGGGCCGAGCCGAATAGCCCAAAACAATAGTTTTAAACCTACTTTCAGCAGCCCGGCTAGCTCAGTCGGTAGAGCATGAGACTCTTAATCTCAGGGTCGTGGGTTCGAGCCCCACGTTGGGCGCATAACTTTTGATTTAAGGGTAATAATCTTCTATTTGACATAGAGGACAATTTAGATACTTCTTTTACCAAACGTGATACATCAACCGTCTCTGATTTGCAAAAACATCTCAAGCACACAAATAAGAACACTGTAAAGCTATTCATTGTTTTTGAAATTTGTTTATAATTCTCATATTATTTGCAGCGATTAAGTAGGAGGCAAAAAGTTGATTCATGAAGGAAATATGACCTTTTGCAATTGAATCAGTGGCAAAAATCTATTTTCTTTATCCAGTTTTCTAGTTCTTTTGCTGCCATCTTATGGAGGTTTTGTGTGCCACCTATGTTTATCTCTACTTGGCTTTCTACACCTTGAAGGTTTGCTTGAATATTTATTGCGTTCCAGCTTTACATTTTGTGTTTGCTGTATCATACAACAATACAAATTACTCCTATCAGACTATATCAGAAGGTACACAGTTCCAACACATACCACAGTGTATGAATTTTTACACTGTATATAATCACACATTTTCATGTTCTGTCTATTTGAAAAATGAAAGACTGAAAAGAAAATGAATGAAAAGACAAGAGATAGAAAAGTAGTGCGCCCAACGTGGGGCTCGAACCCACGACCCTGAGATTAAGAGTCTCATGCTCTACCGACTGAGCTAGCCGGGCTGTGAAAAAAATGGGGGAGGCATGGCTTAAAAGTAATGGCAACAGTAACCCAGCTGAAACTAACGCTAACGGATAATACATTCTGCTATATTCCTGTAAAGTGACCTGATTTGTAAATTTCCCTGATGTTACATGACTTCCCCAGAGAATTTAGCAATTTCCCTGACTGTCCCTGTCTGGAATACAAATTTTGAAATTACATTATGTTCCAGAAATTCCATGAGCAGCGGGAACTCTGTTTATATTTTATAAAGCATAGGTTGGGTATCTGTTTTAATTGACTGATAGATTTGGAAAACTGCTTTTGCTTCAAAAATAGTTTTAGTCGGATTTAGTTAAATTACAATTATTTCAGGTAGGAAAAAGAGAGAAAGAGTGTGTGAGAGAGTGAATGAGGCCCTATGAGTGTGTGTGCATTGACTCTGAGAATCCTGTCATCGAGAATACCAGCAAGCCTGCAGAGAGCCTCGTTTTGGCCGCTTGTATCTGGGATCTCATTCTTTCGGTCACCACCCAGAGCTTGTAACCATAGGTGAAGGTCTGAAAGAAGGTCGACCGGTAAATCGAGAACTGTGCCTTGTGGCTCAGCTCTCTCGTCACCATGTGGTCTGATACAATGCCCACATTACTGCAGCCACTACACCAAACCAGTGGTCCATTTCAAGATCCCTTTTGCCCTCACTCGTGAATAAGACCCCCCAGATACCTGAACTCCTCTACTTGGGGCAGTTGCTCACCTGAATGGGACATGCCCCCCTTAGGCACAGCAGGACAATTATGTCCACCAAAATCTTTGAATGATTACTACAATTAGTGTGCATCAGTGATGAAGCATATTTAGAAATGACTTACTGTCAAAAGTTGCTGCAGCCAATGCCTGTTGACTTCATCATACCCAGGCAGACCTGGGAGAGAAAGGAGAGAAAACAAGTAGGTAAAATCTGAAACGTATATGTTGTCAACAGAAGAGAATGTATTTCCAGTGTCCATATCTCAAAGGAATGTCATACAAACGCACAAATATTTTCTGGCCAATTCTCTCTTTTTTCTGGAGTGTGGAGTAGGCCATGACCATGTGCACCAGTCCTGGGGCCTCATTTTTCTTGATAACTGAACCCACACGAGTTACGTGTCTTCACATTTACACAAAACACCCTATTAGTTCACAATGTGAACTTCACATCCTACTTTCAACGTTAGCCATTACAAGGGCCTAGGTTGCTAGTTTTTGACCGTTGCATGGTCTCGATCTATCACACGTTAATGACTCCCACATAACGGATTCATTGTAGAATTAGGGAAGCACACAGATTGAGAGAATCTTAACAAACCAATTGAAGATATTTTGACATTGGTCGTGTATCCTACCGTCAAAACGAATTTACTTAAAAAGTTCAGTTTGCTAGGCGTGGGTTCTCGGTGTTGAAAATCGAGACTTGCACTCAGACATATGCATAAAATATCACAAAACATACCTCTACATGCTGAAAACCGATATGGAAGTTGTAGTTTACCTTCCTGTTTATGCCCAGATATGTTTAAATGAAGTTTAACGACAGTTTGACCTCCAAATTGATTTTTTTTTTTTTTTTTGCATCCAGGGAAGTAGAGCAATTTATCCTCGCGAGGGGCGGTTGTTAAGCGTTGCTTGGCAAATGCAACGTTGAAGTTAATTGTGAGGGCGAAAAGTATGGAGGACTAAAACTGACTTAAGTATAAATTAATTAATTAATGTATAAATAAATAAATAAAATCAACTAATTCAAACACCACCCTTATCACTTGTCTGTTCTTCATAACATATGGAGGATCTCGGCGGTGGGACAGTCTCATCCACAATGAGAATTAATCTACATCTCACAACAACTTCAAATTTAGGCTTTTCTGACAACTCTGGTAAATCAACACAACATTCTCTCTCTCACACACACTCACCTCCTGCCTTAGAATTATTCTAATTTATTTTATGACCCTTGTCATTTTATGTAGATCTATCTTATTGTTGTTCTCCTATTTTCCCCACACTCTTGTTTCTGTTGTGATTTAGAGTCTGTTCTTAAATGCAGTTTGTGTCTTAGCTTTTTTAGTGGTTGCTTTGTTGTTCGTTTTGAGATAATATATTGTGAAATGCTCCTTGTAGATTTAATATCTTCACAGATTATTGATTACATCTATTCTTTCTATTTTCTTCATCACATTTTTGTCACTGTTTTGAATCAGTATCACTCTGCTTCTGTTTTATCACTTGGCATATGAAGTTAAACGTAATTGCAATCTATATAAGACAGAGTTCAAGACAGTCGATACCAGACAGGTGAGGTGAGTCCTCTCTAACTTATTCATACGGTGCTAGTCCTAAATGTACAGGTTAACAAATGACCACAAGGTGGCGTCGTCCCGCTAAAAACACGTGCTAGTGATCGGAGGGAAAGCGGCTTTGATCATCATTTTCAACTAAAGCATAATAAGAGGAGGTCATATGTGTTGGGACGTGCGGAGCAGCGATTACGTTTGACCATCTGTGGGAAAACTAGACTCTAAATACCGCGAGCAAACCACGTGATCAAATGCGGAAATCGTCGTTGGAGAATGTGTAGCGCGAGAGGGGAGTGGATGGTCAGCGTCTTGTCCGTGTATAACTGAAGCGCTCCTCTCCGTCTCTGGTACTAATAGCTGCTGTCCTCCACCAACACTTCTCAGACGACGGTTTCTGCTCCCTGTTTGGATAGATACAAGACTTTCTCCACTAAGTAAGGTAAGCGTCGCGGAAAATCCCCCAACAAAAAACTAATTTGACAGTTGGTGCAACGTATCAACACGATAGTAACTTTTTAGCCGACGTAAGGGAAAAGACAAACAGCAGGTGTATCGACAGGACAGCTAGCTAGCCTACAGCAGTACAGTTGTGTTGCTAGATTGGCTTCAAAATTATGCTGTGACAAATATCAGGCTGCTCTACCACTTCAGTTCACAGTAATGTCCCAAAAACAAGCATGTCTGCTATGTAGTATGTTATGTTATTGATACCTAGTCACTGTATAGTTATGTTATGTTATGTTATGTTATGTTATGTTATGTTATGTTATGTTATGTTATGTTATGTTATGTTATGTTATGTTATTCATTAATCCTAAATCACTCCTAAGGGCAGCTTATTTCAAATGGAGGAAAGAAATTTACTACCCACAACAAAAACACACAACAAGCATGTACTTGCTGCTGCTCACTGGCAGTGACTGGCAGTTGATATCCGTTCTTTGGCATCTACAACTTACTCTGTCATTTCTGTGTGACTCAGAGTCAGAGTTGTCACTAACACTGTGTTTTGGAAAGCCTGGCTGGGCTTCAAGAGTTCAATACAGTGTCCATGCATGGAAATTAACCTCAATGCTCAGCCTTTTAAGATTAGTGTAGGCTGGTTTCCACAGTAGAAGGAACAAGAACAATTTTGATATTTCAATGAATTGTTACGAAACAAATGACTAAGCAAGCTGTTTTATGGGCAGTGAAAAAGGAACCTATAGCTTTTAACTAATGTATTTGATATGGGAAAGATACTCTAAGGCATTATGTAGGAGCCATGTTTGCTTGTAAAGCTGGAATGAGAGATTGTTTTCCAAACTGTAGGTCTTTGTTTTATTCTGTAGCTCTCCAATGACACACATATTGTGACCTCTACACTGTTGCTTCCAGAGCTACAGGACTTGGACTTGTATATTTGAACCCCCTGAGCAGTTTTCTAATCATAGTGACCCATTTAACTGCTCAAAGGAGCATTGACATATTACACAGTTAAAAATAGGACCTGCTCTGTGCCCAAACTATTGTCAGTGGATGTGACATTCTAAGTTTTCTGTCCCCTGTGACAGTTTTCCTTCCTCTCTTATAGTGAGAAAAGGGAGGACTCTTGTGTTTTTTTTTATTCCCAGGCTGAACCAGAAGGAGGAAGTTCAAACCACAAGTGGCTCCTGGGGTCCCCAGTGTTGCAGCAGTGAGTAGCATTCACACTATAATAAGGGTTCTAAAGTCTAAAAGGTTAGATTTTTTTCCTGCTTTTTCATCTGGAGAACCATTTCTTAAAAAGAGTTCTTGAAGATAGAAAGATCTAAAATTATAATTTTCAACTGTTTTCTTCTGATATCAAAAAAGAAATAGACTAAAGGAATGTGAAACTGTAGGCTTCTCCATTGATACTGAAAGGGAACTTTGCACCATATTTTATTGTAGTTCTTTCTATTCTGGTTACATCCGTGGTACCATCACAGGTAGGAGGTGGAGCAAAGTCGTCTCTCTTATTTCTGCCTATTTGAGACAGCAGTAAATGTTAAGTAGTGCAGACAGAACTGCATAGGGAGCGCATGGTAATGTGGAAATCAAGTGGTATTACCTTGAAGAGCTGATAACCTCTTAATTTAATTTAATCTCACTTTAATTTAATTATTTTAAAACTATTCAGATGCATGATCATGTATTCTCTGAGGTGTGCATTGAACTTACTGGCTCAAACAATGGGAGCCGTGGTCTTGAGCTGGCTAGACATGAGGGACTGCTCCTCCTTGGCTGAAACAACGCCTCTGTTTTCTCCATGCTGTTTGACTGCTTAGCATGCAATTGTCTTGACATTGCATTGTCCTGTCATCACAAATGGTGTTTTTAAAAATGCTTGTATACAATGGCTAGTGTTATCCAAGCAACCTGATTGGTTGTAGATGTGCTTCAATCATGCTGATTCCCATTATGCATGGGTAGCCATGCTTTATGAATAATATAATTAGTTGCCATGCCAATTCTTGTGGTAACCATGGAAGGATTTAGCTTTCTTGCTTTTACCTGTTTTTTTTTATTGTTATCCATGCTCAGTAGTTCAAAGAAAACTTTCCAGACACTATACTATTGTACTATTTTACTATTGTATAAAGCAATAATACCCAACAGTCAAGATCGCTGTCTTGGATATTATTGCAACAGTGGATTATATAGGTCTACTCACAAAACCTTGGACACACACGCTGTCTTTACATGGTTATTATCAATGAATGGGTGTGCGTTCTATATATTCTCCATATTTCCATATTTATATGAAGCACCTCATTGAAATGCCATGAAAGCTCATCCATCTGTGCAAAGCTCCACAGTTTCAGCCCCTAGCTAATCCTCTTAGACTGTTTTGTTGTTTTCCTTTAATTTAAGTCTCTGTCGGGAATCTCTGGTACTCCTGGCTTGACCAGTACAGCACAGCTGGCCTCTCCATCGAAACACATACCAACCTGGGGTTGTGGATTTAGAAAAGGAAAAACACGCTGGTCAGCTTACCATGGCTAGCTGTTATTTCCTCTTTTTATTAGTCTCCTATGCACAGCTTTTTACCTTCCTCCTTATTCTCCCATGCACTTCTGTTGATTTAATCCTTGCCTATAGTTTTCTATTGCTCTCCCTCTCTCTTTCTCTCTGTGTTGCTCTGTCTTTTTGTCTCTCACTGTCTCTTCTCATCCATACTATTTTTCAGGGCCGTTCTGAGGTCGGACTGCTGAGATGACAAGGCTGTGACAGTGTCTGTTTGTATTGGACCAGTTGCCCTGACATGGCCACTGCTAAGAAGAGTGAGTTTTTACTATTGTATTCACTGCCTGTTATGACTGTTCACTGAACTTTCATATTTTAAGGTACTACTTTAGACCTTCCAAAGTCTTTCAGCTCCAGTAGTTATTTTCTACACCCTAGAGAGGCAGTGGAAACCACTGTAAAGTGTAGATACTCCCAATCAGTGAGGGCAAGCAGGGCTGTCACTCAAGTGTCATGTGTTTGTTTTGTTTGTTTTTAAACTAAATTTCAGTTGCTAAAACTGATGCCACAGAGTTATGGCAAAAATCATCACATTCTTTTGGGGTAAGTTATGAGGCAGACCAGGCGGTACTGAGAAAGCCCTGGCCAGCCCTGTTTGGTCCTGTAGAGGAAAGCAGCCTATTGTAGTTGCATCTAGATCAGATTTCCTGTGGTCTCAATACCTATCACCTCGAGTTCATTCTCCATCTCTGTCCCTTATCTGTTTGTCTCATCTTGATGACATCACTAGTCCTCTGCTTTGACTGGAGGGATTGCCGAATGTCCTTCACCAATAGAAAAGCCAGCCAATTCACACTATTCACAGGTGCAGGTCATGCTGACAACTCAAATTCCAAGTATATCCAGGCACACATGGTATAGGACATCACATTAAGTGCAGGAGACTGTTCAAGGCATACAATAGACTCCAGATATATACAACTCCCTTTACCCAGCCTTGCTATAGAGCCTGTTACCTGTGAAAGGATGAGAATGGTGTGATCATATCGCTGGCAGCTCCATTACACTTACACTAGTATGTGGTGACTTGATATGACTGTAAGATTAATTAAACTTTCATATGCAATTGAGGTTTCTTAGAAGGGATTGGTTCTTGCTACAGAGCTCACTGAAGGAACAAACAAACTTGAACAGGACAACAGGTTCTTCAATATAATTTATATTGAACTCACTTGCCCTCAAAGTGGGAACCCCAAATTGGCCTTTTCACCAAACCTTCCAGGAATGATCATGAATACAATTGGAATTGATGTTTCTTTCTGTGAGGTTTCTTGCATTGCAAAAGGGTGTGGTCGCACTGGTGAATCAGCAGCTTCACATAAAATTTTTGATGAAGCAAGCAAGTTTTTTTTCCCCTTAGAAGCAGGAAGAGCTAAATGAAAACACTTTTGGAAACAAGGCTGGCAAGAGACCAAGACCTGGGAAGCTTGCCCTGAATGACTCAACACGTTTTTATCACCGCCATGAATGCGTCTCATCTCCTCCCCAGTGGAGTTTGGGTACTTGTTGCCTACAAAGACCGCCCTGCAGGCCTTTGTTCTCTCTTTGATAAGGTCACTGGATGACGGGCAGTGCAGAGGGAGCCTCTCCATTGACTTCCTGTTGATGACTTTTACAAAATGTGTTTCTCATGTGTTTGGCATGCACTGAAATGTCATATGTGAAATGTCATGTGTGCGTGTGTGTCACCTTCTCATTGAGAGGTAGAACTAAAGATGAAAATATGTGTGTTGCTTCCTTGGGGAGGGTTAAAAGAAAGTTGTTTTTGTTGTATGTGTGAGCTACCACCTCCTCAGGGAGAGGCAGAGCTTAAGAAAGTGTTTGTGTTAGTAAGTGGGTGTATGAGAGCGAGAGAGAGCTCTGTAGTGGGCCATTGGACGGACTCTAAGGAGTTCCCATGGTAATCTGAGAAAGTTAAAGTAGCTCAAGTGTCTCAATAGTTTGAGATACTATTGCAAGCGTGTGACGGAGAGATGGTCCAAAGAAGAAGCAGTGGGAAAGAGAGAGTGACAGTGACAACGCAGGACGATGTGATGGACAGAGAGGCAGATGAAGCATCCGTTGCCTCTACCTGCTTGGTGGAAGGCAGGGAGATTAATTGGAGAGGTCACTAGTTCGTTACAAGACTAACACAGATGGACAGACACTTACATTCATACCTATGGGCAATTTAGAGTATCCAATCCACCTGACATGCATGTCTTTGTAATGTGGAAGGAAACTGGAGAAAACTGCAAACACAGGGAGAACATGCAAACTCCACACAGAAAGGGCCAGGGATTTAACCTGGGTGCTTTTTTTTGCTTTGAAGTAACCAGAGGTACTATGTGAAAAAGAGAGCGAGAAAGAGAGGGTGAGATGCATGCATGCGGCACAGACATATGGTCTTATGAGGAAGAAGCGGCGGTAGAGCGAAGTGATGCAGCAGGAGATGGTGGATAGAGATCGAGATGAAACGGTACAATCAAACGGCAAGAGAGAAAGCGAGAGAGAAGGAGTTTAGAGAGACGATGCCTGACTGGCTGACAGAATACTCTAATATCCAACGAAGTCAAAGCAGATACACAGACAGACAGATTAGTGGCGGGAGAGAAATAGATGGAGATTGAGCTGAAATGAGCCAGTTTGGAAGGGTGTACATGTGCCTGCATCTGTGTGTATGTGAGTGTGTATCTCTGTTTGGGCTGCCAGGCCCATCTGAAAGGGCAGGGATCTCCTGTATTGTGATAATGAGGCTGATGGCTCAAAGCACCGTCCTCTTCAGTGGCAACCGGGCTGACCAAGTAGCCAGCAGGGCATAGAGGCGTTTGTTAGTGTTCACGGTGGTGGCTAATTGGGAGAACTAGGAAGCCTTCTGGTGGGCCAGTGAGTGTGTATGGCACGTCGGTATGTAGTTTTATAGTTTGGCCAACTTGACTTGCGTAGGTGTGGTAGGTGTTTGCATTGGATTGGCAGTGACACACACACATAACAGCCATCAGCACCCCAGGCATTCCCCCCTTTTAAGAAAAAACACAATAGCGTCAGAGAGGTGGAGGATATGATGCCTCAAGTTCAGCATTGACTTGACCTTTTGAGATAAAAGGGGAAAGCAGAAACACACACATTTGTCATACAACAATTGAAGGTTTCATTCCACAACTCTACATATCAATTTTAGGAAAAGGTGTTACCTGTTATCATTCGTGAAAACGCTTAACTTACTGTCTTACCATTATGAAGCTTAGAGTGTGCCAAGTAAATGAAATGTAATGACTCCCTATTAGATGACGTTCTGGGCTGCATGCAGGAAACCTCTTTGAGCAGGAGTAGCGACTTGGGACAACGGGTCACGTCATGACTCTCGATGATGCATTTGAAGCTAAAATCTTTCTCTCTTGATTCAGTCATCATGACAGTCTTGGCTCTCTTGATTCTTGCCTCCATTCACAAATCAAGCCTGAACTGCCAACATCATTAGAGTCAGATATTAGAGGTTTCATTTCAACATGTCTCCCATTTTTAGGGAAAAATCTTCAAATTCAACTCGGTTCAAAAATGTTTCCATGCTCAAAATTGTTCAAATATGAGGTAACACTTGCACCAAAATCCATGTCACTTCATTGTCATCACTTCAGCATCATTGGGGGAGAACATTGATTCTCCTAACTCTCACTTTAGGAGAGACTTGTTCATGTTCACAAACAAGACTGTCCTGTCCAAGATCATAGGAATAAGATACATAAATTCTGTTAGGTTAGATTTTCAATAAAGAAGCAACCTGGTCTCCTCCTCCTATTCTGATAATAATCCGAGATATCCTGCTCTGTCTTTGTTTATATGGGCTCAGGCCTTATAACTGTGCAGTAGAGCATTGGATAATGAACTCCATTTCAATATAACACCTCCCATCCCCCATCTGCGTCATCCTATCCATTTAAACAGCAATACTGCACATATGGAACGTGATATAACTCCTGAACTCATTATTGTGACCCAGATTGCTGATAGTGAGGATCTGTAATCTCTCATATACATGTTTCATATGCAATTCAAAGACACATGTAAGCATATGACATTAATCTACTGGATAGCTCATAGCACCAAAGGTGCCGAGTCACAGTGAGCCTGCCAACTTTAGATTGCATTTGAATTGTAGCTGCAGGCAGCAATGGCAGAGTATAAAATTGTCTCTTCAATATTAACCACAATGTGTCTGAACCAGAAGCTCTAGGGAATATAGGGAATATGCAACCTCGGTTCTGCCTCCTTCCGAGTAAACTCCCTTTTCATAGTAGAAAGAGTTTTAGCTGTGCTTGATACAGGTGTGTATATACACATGTATAGCTTTCAAAACCAATAAACATCGTTGTGTTTTGTAGTCAACCTGCTCACACCAGTGAAGATGCCTCATGTATGAGCTACAAGACCATATGAGTCAGGATATAAATATGCTTTAGTGCCAAAGGACAGAGCTCCAAAGCTCAATAGTGCATTTGTATTTAAGTCCAACTGCTCACTCACACAGTACTTGACAGAGTTGGACATCAATAATATTGGTTACAAAGCAAGACCTCTAAACACATTGTCTTCTGTGTACTGTGCTAACATTGGTGAGCAGCAATTCTCAGGCTTGAGTAAATCAGGCTTCATCTGTGGGCTTAATTAGTAGCATGGTGCTGGGGGGGGGTGCGTGTGCATGATGTACCATTGTATCCATGATGAGCACCCTGTCTCTTTATTACAGCGGAGGAGACCATCACCTTTTTTTGTACCGTTGATCTGTCATACTTGTGTTATTTAAGTTTTACTCCTTCCAAGGTCTGGGAATCAGAAGCTCTACACACAAACCCAAAGCTCAGATAAATTACTTGTTGTCACAGAGGATTATTTTTGGGGGAGGGGAGGATGATATTGGAAAGGAATGGAAACTTTCTTTCCATTCTCTCACACTGAGGAATAAATGCCTGGGCAGGAGAACGATAAATATGTGAGCCCAAACAAAAATCCTTTATTCTAACATAGAGATCCCATGGAGACTGGCATATGGGCCCCGCAATATAATATCACTGATAAGGAAAGTTTGATGGTAAGATCGTCTAAGATCACCTGTCTAAATAAATAAAAATAGAAAAGGTGATTTCAGTGATTGCAGCATCCTGAGTAGGGAGACATCTTTCAACCAGAGGAACTGAATTCAAGTGATAGCAAGCGTCCGCCCTGCTGAAGTGCTCTTCACACTGAATCGCTACCAGCTGCAACGGCGCTCTTCTCTAGCTCACTCTGACCTCTGACCTCTAACTTTGAAGGGGGGGCAAGGTGAGGGAAAATTTCACTCCAGGGATTAATAAAGTATCACAGTATCATCGTCAGTGTCTGGTACCCAGTGGATTTTCGACCAGGTTTCTAGTCTCAATGTGTTTCCATGCATATATTCTTCCTGGAGCTGTCAACCTACCAGAGCAGGTTTGAGTAAATCCTCTTTTAAAGTGCTCCACTGTATTCTCCATTATGTCGCTAAGAGGAGTAGGCAGGCTCTGTTTAACATTGCTCTCTGACATGTGTGCGTGTGCGTGTGCATGTGCATGTCCAACTCTCAGTGGCTCTTCTTACTTTTTGTCTTTTTCAGGTTCTACGAAGGCGGGGGGAGTGCGCTTCTCCGAGGCACCCGCCGCTGCCAGCGCCCCCTCCCACGTTCACTTTGACGAAAAATTGCATGACTCCGTCGTCATGGTGACACCAGAGGCTGATGGCAACTTCATGGTCAAGGTGTGTTTTAAGTTTGTGACTGGCCGAAACTGGTTGAAACGGTCTCCAGCCTATTGCTTCTCATGACCTAGGGTCGTATTAAATCTGTTTTCATTTAATATAATGTAATGTAGTGTCAGACTTTCTGTATTTGTAAGAAGTTTTACACTCAGTAATGTTTAATGTAATCCTGGTTTTGTTGTCTTAGTCAATATATCTCTGCTACACCACTTACAATACACCACTTTTATCTTTCACTTCTTTCAGATTTCAATTCTTTTAAATTTCATATTCTTTCATTTTTATCAAACACACTTTCCCAAAAATACATTTCTGATCCGCTTACATGTTCCATTGTTAAGCTCAGATCCCGTGATTCTGTTTCTGAGGAGCCTGCTCTACCCTGTTGCTTCCTGTTACCATCAATATAATCTTCAATCACACCACAAATACGTCTGTTCGCTGCAAGATGCCGATGGCAATTTTATGATTAAGTCACAGTGGTTGAGATAATCCATTTTCCACCGTCTGCTTTGCTTTTTCTGTCAATTTACCTTCTGTGATGTGATCACATGACAAGATTTTCCAACCTACGAATGATGGTAACATGGGCCTGCTTGTTGACCCTTAGGTTATCAAATTCTCTCCCCCTGCATTCTCTCCTCCCTTTACTGTTTGTAAACAGTCTATGTTTGATTGTACACCAAGTCTTTTTGCAATTATGAAAATACTGCAGTTAAGACATGGGTTAACCAAATGATGTTTCTGATATGAGCGTCATAGTTGGTGTTAAAAGAAAAGTCCACCTTAAATGTACCTTGCATTTCTGGGTCCACTTTAATCAAAGTAAGAGCAGTGTTGTGTGTGTGTGTGTGTGTGTGTGTGTGTGTGTGTGTGTGTGTGTGTGTGTGTGTGTGTGTGTGTGTGTGTGTGTGTGTGTATGTAAGTGTAGTCAATGATGCAATCACATGATCTAATATTAATCCATTTTCAAGAACTCAGATTGAAAAGATGGAGGCACTTTCTGATGAGATACTGATTACAGCCTTTTTGCCAAACTCTGTTATGTGTCAGTGGGCATCATCAGACGCTCCCTGGGAGCCAAGATTATCTGCAGTAGTTTCCTCCCAGCCATCAGACATCATCAGTCTCCCTCTTCATGGAGACCTTTTAATCAAGTCTGTTTTTCCAGAGCGAAATTAAGTCAGATATGATTGTCCATACTCAGGCCCCATTTTGAAAAAAACATTACTTGAAGTTAATCATTTAATCATTCACCTCTAGAATACAGACAGGCTGTCCGTTGTGGCAAAGAAAAACTACTAGCCTTCATGACCATTGATGCTGCTGGTGATCATGATGGTGATGAAGGCGTGTGTAGCTGAAACATAAAAACTATAAGCTCTATGAAAACACAGTTCATTCCGTTTTATTTATTTCAGTTTTAGTATTTTTCCAGTTATTTAACCCTACCTGGTCCTAGTGGCTGTTTGCGACCTGTTTGAAAATACTTTATTATTGCCGTCCATCGTTGCTTTCTCAGCGAAGGCGTGCTTGGAGGAAAAAGCAATTTAAATGTCAATACGACTTCCCTAGGTTCAATATAGATGTAGAGATTCCCTTATAGACACCAAATAGCTCTGTATGCTTCCACTATTCCACTACACGCCAGAAGCACAGAAGAAACGTCTACACTCACTGTAACCAAGCCTGTTGAAGCTCTGAAACTAATTCACAGCCACTTTAATTTGAGTGCTTAGAGGCTGTGTGCATGTGTTTGTGTGTGCACTTGTATGTGCTTTGTGTATTCACTAGAAACTTGGCTGTGACCTTACGGAACAGTCTCTTTGCTGTGTGTGTGTGTCTGTGTGTGTGTGTGTGTGTGTGTGTGTGTGTGTGTGTGTGTGTGTGTGTGTGTGTGTGTGTGTGTGTGTGTGTGTGTGTGTGTGTGTGTGTGTGTGTGTGTGTGTGTGTGTGTGTGTGTGTGTGTGTGTGTGAAAGCCCTTTTGATTGGGCCTGCTTCAGAGTGGGTGCAGAGCAGCCCGGCGTTGTAGCTGAATGTGTCGTGTGTCTACATTATCACCGTGGTTGCTATGGAAACGGCCGAGGGGTTGGCGATCCTGGCAGCCAGACCAAAGATGAGGTGGGAGTGCGTGGGATGGAGGCGGCACGCATACCGCAGCGGTCTGAATACCAGCCGTGGGTTTTGTCCTTCTTTCACTCAACATTCAAAACCACTATATATTCATGTGGCAGGCCGGGGCAAAAGTCGAACACTGTTTGGGAGGCGGAGGGTATGTCCTGTGTGTCTGCCCTGGTTTCTGCTACTGTGTGGTGAAGCGAGGAATTACACTAGAGACCATCTGAGCTGCAGAGATCAAACTGAAGAAGTCAGCTGTCCCACCATTTTTAGAAATAAAGTTTATCACTTAGTATTGCTAAAGTACAGACGATTCCCTCCACAGTGACATAACTGACAACTGTCTTTGTTAAAGGATGGGATCTATTTTTTTCCCCAGCCTTCAGTGTAACTCTCAAACGAATTCATGAGGGTCTGTTCACAGTTGGGGGATATGCATGGGATTATGTGTATAAAAATCTGGTTTGTCTTTTGGTGAAGAGCCCCTGTCGAGTGTCTCTCAGTCCCTCTCTCCCTCCTCACTTCTGCTGTTGGTGCTTCTCTGTTTGTTGCTTTAACTCGGGGTCATGTGGGGCTGAAGTCGTGAGCTTGATGTCCTCAACTCTAGCCTGAGGGGCTCCGGCTTATCTCTCCTTGCCTGCGCTCCCTGCTCTCTCTCACTCGATCTCTCTTTCTTTATCCCATTTTCTCCCCAACACTTTTCCTGCTCTCCTTTCTCTGTGATGATTCCCTCTGCAATTTTTCTCCTAACTAAATATTAGGCTGCTACATCTCAACCACTCCTCTACGCTCTCTCTTGCTCTTCCTCTCTCTCCCCTTCCTTCAAACCTTGATGCTCACTTTAATATCTGGGTAATATGAAATGACGTGTGCTGTTTCCTGTATTTAATCGCTGTGGCAGGTAGGATGCAGCCGTTTGGACCCGGGGTTGTGTTTCTGCAAGACCCTCACTACTTTGATCTGCATTGTCAATCAGTCAGGAAATGAATCTGCAGTCTGATGGATGAGCTTGTTTTATATTGGCTGTCCTGATTGCGAGAGACCTCGTCCTCTAAAAATCCTTGTTGAGAGAGAATTACTTATTCATGTAATTCACAGAAATCAATCATTTATTCATTGAGATATAATAGACTTCCTCCCCCTCCCCCCTCTCTCTGTCTTAGGTTGGCTTCCTGAAGACGCAGCACAGGTATGAGATTGTGTTCACCTTACCTGAGGTTGCAGCCCTGGGAAAGGATGTGTGTCCGGCGCCGGTACCCAGCCCACACCTCCGGATCACTGATATCACACCGGTATCAGAGGGTAAGATGAACAGAGAGAGAATGAGGAGGGGGGGAAACAACTCCGCCCACATTGTATATAAACTGAGCATGCACAATATTAGGAGCACTTCTTTCCATGAAATAGTCTGACCAGGTGAATCCAGGTGAAAGCTTGATTTTCCTGTATGTATTTTAATCATGAAGAGATGAGAGAGCGTTAAATTGGAGGAGAAGTGTTGCAGATATAAGTGGAAGTCTTGAAACAGTTGAGATATTCAATGTGCAAAAAGGGCTGCAACATTATGAAGATGTTCCTGGTGTTTTCTGCAGGGGTTTGATTGGGGTGTTAGCCAGCTGATTTCTGGCCTTCAGAGCTCACTGCCTGGCCTGTGCTCTTGTTTTGGAACAAAAAACACCCCACCCATTCGCATTTCAAGACACTCCTGATCCTCCCGGCTGCAATGGCTGAAACGTCTCGTTCTCAAGCCAAAAAAAACAAATGACAGAGTAGTATTATTATTCCAGCATTTTGCATCGTGATATCTTACCTTTTCTATTCTGTTGGGTCTCTGCTGTAATTCGCTTGCTTACTCTTCTTTATTGTGAAAATGTGACTTTAAGGGGACAGGAAGGGGTGGGGGATGAAGGCTGTGCCAGAGGCTTGTTTAGGAGCTTGTAAATTGGATTGATGTTGTAGCAATTCCTACTGGCTGTCAATAGAGGTCTGACCTTTATCTATGGTAAACATCCTAGATTACTTATTTGACCTTTTTTATTTAGTTTACTCAGTATTACACTTCGGCCTCAGCCATCTGCAACCTGCCATCTGCAACCGTTTTCACACTGCAACACTGTGTAACCTGCAAAGAGGAATGAATTTAGTATGTGGCTGGTTTTGTTGCAGGCAGACAGATAGCCAAATAGTATTTGAGGTTTTCAGGATTTGGTTTAGCCTGCATGGAGCACCAGATGGGTGCGGATTACAGCTACAAACAGTTCAGATAGTATAAGCCAAGTTGTCCATTACCGACGAGTGTACAAAACTGACTTTCTAATGCTTAATTGGGAATATCTAAGCTTGTGCCGTCCTATGCAGCAAACCCAGAGCATCTGGCCCCAAAGGAAGGCTGAAACAAACCATGAACATTTGCAAACACCATTTGACGTGGGTCTGTTTGCAAGTCATACCACAACTTTTGCAGTATGTTGTTCTTCTGCTCTGGATTTCCCCCGCCCAAAAAAATATTTCACATGATTAAATGGGCTGAAGGTGATCCTAGCGCTCTGCTGCTTTTGGGAACCCCGCCCACTTCTCTAGGGCAACGCACTCTTGGTCAAGTAACTGAACCATGTAACTGACCGGCTGTTTTGGCAAACTGACACTTTTTTTATATGACCTCCTGGACTGTTTTTGGACCTGTGTTTATTTATTTTTGCTGATGTTAATAGTGGCAGTTTTTGTGTGTGTTTGTGTGTATTTATTATCATCTGTGTTTGTGTGTTTTTCCACTGTGTTGATATTTTGTTCTCTTGGCCGTCGGTCTGTCTAGCATCTGTCTTATCCATATTCCAAACACAGACGACTCAGAAATGTAGAGCAAGTGAGAAGTGAGAAGTTGGCAATAAAGAGGAAATGCAATCTCTTTTTCTCTGTTTCTCCCCTCTCTCTGTACCTCTGGGCTTCTCTCTCTCTCTCTCTCTCTCTCTCTCGCTCTCTCTCTCTCTCTCTCTCTCTCTCTCTCTCTCTCTCTCTCTCTCTCTCTCTCTCGCTCTCTCGCTCTCTCTCTCTCTCTCTCTCTCTCTCTCTCTCTCTCTCTCTCTCTCTCTCTCTCTCTCTCTCTCTCTCCAGGAGGTCTGAAGGTGACCTGTGAGTACATGGCCCAGCAGGAGGGAGTTCTCTGCGAGGAAGTTCTTCTGCTGAGCGAGACCAACGAGGACATCTGTGTCAGGGTCAAAGTTCATGCCAGGGTCATGGGTGAGATTACTTCATGAATATATATAACAATAATAATCTAATTGTTCTGTGCTATCTCTTCATCATATATCGGCTTTTACTCTACACTGTAGCCTTCAGATAAGATTTTGTCATTTGGCAGTTAGTTGAGTAACCTTCTGGAAATTTTTAAAGAGATAAGGGGCCTCCGATAAGAAAGAAAGAAAGGAAGAAAGAAAGAAATCATCTTGTTATATCCCTTTTTTCCCTTTAGTTTTTCATAGATGTTTTTTTATTTATTTTTTGATGGTTTTTGAAGAGCCAAGGAGAAGGTTGAATTCAGTGATGTGCTACTGCCCCCTGCTGGTGACTCTGAACAAGGTGGTCTGGGACAACTAGCCACACTCTTAGGCCTGAAAAAGTGAAGAGAAAAAAGTGAAAAACCATTTTGATTCAATTCAGCTCACTGCAAAACTGTATTGTTTTGTAAAAGAAATAAATAAAAAAAACCACTTTAAAAAACGAATCACAAATCATCACAAATCATCACAACATGTACCATGCAGACAAAACATCACCACACAGGGAGCTGTTACCTTGATTTAGTGCAAGAAAAACGTTCGCCAGTGCAAAATACAATGCTCTTCTGCAAGCGCAAGACACTTGCATAATATAATATAGTATAATATAAGACGCCTTATAATTAATACATTTTCTTTCCAAAAGTATCATTGTGGCGTTGTGAAGAACTCCCGGGCTGAAAGATCCCTGTAATAATATTACATTTTTTAGACTTAAAGCAGTGTCAGTCAGAATGAATAGATGGTGATTAATGTAAGGGCGGCTGTCTATGTGTCTTTTCCTCCTGTGTGTGTGTGTGTGTGTGTGTGTGTGTGTGTGTGTGTGTGTGTGTGTGTGTGTGTGCTTGTGTGTGTGTGTGTGTGTGTGTGTGCTTGTGTGTGTGTTTGTAGGCTTGTGTGTATGATTGAAGACTGGGGGTTGGGGTGGTGAGTGTTTTTATTCACAAAGTGTAGCCTGAACATCTGTGCAGACGTCCGTGTGTAATTGAGGCCAGATGACAACCAGCTCAACAGATTAAGCTCCTTACTCTCCCTTCACGTCTGGCATGGCCTCTTACAAGTAACACCACTGCTATATCAGTGACAATGTGGTCAGCTGAAGACACATTGCTACCGTGCTAACCGGGGTACTAGTTACAGACCTTTTCTTTTCTCCTCTTTTTATTCTTTTGCATGTATGTGATTTTGAAGAACATTTTTCAGTCATCACACCGTTATATGAAAACAATAATAACTTTCAGGATGTTTTTACCGAGCAGTGTTGTGTAAGCATGGTACAATTATAGTGTGAGAAATAATCACGGTTTTGCGGCTTTACAGTGATTTTGCGGTATTTATTTTGGTGACACAAAAGAACTACTGTGTTTTTATCACAACACTTCTTTTGGTCCTGCAAAGAACAAATACTCAATATTGAAAACACTTTTAAATACAGTGGAGAAAAGTATGTAGTTGCCCTTTGAAACAGAAATAATAATACAGTAACCGCCTTTTGACAACAAAAAATAATGGATTGGACTTGTAATAGGTTATGCTTTTTCCATCTAGCCTCTAGTTGGAGACAGTTTAATCAATACAGATGGGAATGAGTAAACGGGAAGTAAATGATCACACAGAAAGCTCTGCAACGATTGGAAGACGCCTTAATGAGAAGAAACATTGGAATACTTTAACTGTTTTGACTAGATTACTAGCTGAGTTATTGATGGATACTGAAACACTCCTGCTTCTGCTTCTACCGCTACTTTGTTAATTGTAAGTGACAATATATGTGAGCTTAATGTTATATTAAGCAACTTGCCACCCACATAAACATGTTTCAACTTTTCTTTTTCAACATGTTTCTTTTTTTGCCTTGACTTGAGTATGCAAGGATGGATGTTGAAGCAAGGTTGATGTGTTGTCAGCCACCTTTTGTGCAAATATCAGTGTCTTCTCAGTCATTTCTAAGGTATTCCAAAATGCTCCCACAATGCTGATGTAAGGTGCTTCGTTGGTGGATATAAGGCTGGGTTGTCGTTCCTCTCATGCTAATGGAGCTAATGTAGCCCCCACACTAACAATGTGATTCACTTTCATGAGAGGTTTTGACAGGCACAAACTCGTGTGAACACAAGGCTGCATTCAAAGAGGGTTTAACTGAACTGACTTAATCTCTGTAAATTCGTGTCCTGTCCTGTGTAATGAGGATCTTGTACCATTAGGTGGCCTTTCTTTCCAGTTTGTGTTCAAAAGAAGCCGAAAAGGTTTCTTCAACGTAATGTCATCAAAGCGTTAATTGATTTATAGGCTGTTGCCATCAGAGAAGCGAGGTAAAGTCTCTTGAAAAGTAACAAGGGAACCTTCTGATTAGCGAGATTTATTTCCCTCTGTCTCTCTGTTTCTCTGGTGCAGACCGTCACCACGGTACGCCCATGCTGCTGGAGGGAGTTCGCTGTATTGGCGTGGAGTTGGAGTACGACTCTGAGCAGAGTGACTGGCAAGGATTTGACTAGAAGAGAAGTACCTGCCCCCCCCCCCCCCCCCCCCCCTTTTTTTCCCCTTAAGTATACACACACTCACACACAAATATGAAAGCGTGCCGAGTACCACACTTCAAGCACCACTGTGTTTCTTCGCCCTCAAGAACATTTGCATAATACAAAAGCATTCCCCAGCTTTGACTTTCACCACAAAATCGGCAGCATTTGAACGGACATATCGTGGCATTGTTACTTCTTTACTACAACTGCAACTTTTTTCCAAGTCGTCTTATTGCACCCTACCACTCCTGCGTTTGCCATCATGTTGAATTTACGTCAATAGTTAATATGTGTTTTCCTTAACAGACCACTAGAGGGCAGCAGCAGCGCTCTCTGAAACATTTCAGCCTTTAATCCCATTTACCATGAATATGCTCCAGTTCTCTTTCCTTTACGTGTAAAATGTACACTCACCTGTTATTCCGCATGGATTTATAGGCATGGGTGAAGACAAGGGCTCTCTCATTGATCCAGTATCCTGAAATTGGCCTGAGGAAAGGAATAAAATACACATTTCAGGGAAGTAAGAGCCAAATTGTGTTGCGGTACCTAGTTTATAATGTCTCCGTTTTACCATAAGGGGGCATTGCAGACCACTATATGTAACCCTTCTCACTTCTGAAGACTTATTTGGACCAGCCATGGTCTTTTACTGTGCTGCACTCTGGTCACAGACTGTTTCTTCATTTACAGGAACATTTCACCCTCTCATATAATCAATTTCTGATGTTCAATGTATTCCAGGAGCTATTTAGTGATGAAGTGTTGTAATTTGCCTTTTTACCTTTCCCTCAACCTGTCTTGTCCACTTCTACTGAGGTTAGTGATTTCCTACATTTCCCAGAATACCTTTTCGACAACCTGTAGAGAACGAGTGTGAACTTGTTGTGTTCAACTATGGGTTATATGTATGGGTGGAAAGAGCTGTAGCACTAGTGGAGCAAGAGTTCTTCCACCCAATAAAGAGTGTGATTGGCGCCCCTTTCTCAAAATTGTGGCTGCATTGCATTGTGGGTCTATTGAGGCTACTGCTGGTGGAGAAATTGGTGTCTCCTCTTCTATGATGGATTTCTCCCTGTATGATTGTAGTCGTTTGTGCAAAATGGTGAGTCTAGAAAGAAGTCCTTTGATACTGAGGGACTAACACCAAAACCTGGCCGTTACCGTTGATGTTTTAAAATGTCTTCGCTATCAAACTCCATAGCTGCGCTGTAAATACTTGATGTGGTGTCACATCATCTATGTTTGGCCAGTTATAACAAAATGGGACCAGAAATGCACCACGCAGGGTAGATTTCTCCTTTTTAATTGGCCTACCACAGTCAGTCTATCTGGTTGAGGGAGGGATTAACATTTTGTTTCTTTGTTTGAATTTGTCGAGCCTTCATGTGAAACATAAGTGCCTTTCATTATACTGTCTGTTTTACACTTAACGTCAACCTGCCATCCTTTTACTCTGTTCACATCCTGTCACATACCTAGTAGCCAAGCAGATGGGGTAGTTGGGTATTTATGGGTATTTATATAAGTACGGGGCAGCAGGGTGCTGTAGTGAGAAGGAGGGCCCATGTTCAAACCCCCGTGGCAGCTAGCACCCCCCTGCTGAAGTGTCCTTGAGCATGACGATGAAAGGGTGTAGCTGACCGTGACCTCTGACATTTCTGTGGAGGGAAGGCGAAGCAAAAAAGAGAATTTCTCCTTCAAGGATCAGTAGAGTATGACAACTTGGAGAAGGGAGATGGAATTGTCGATGAAAGTGGTGCCATCATGAACCAGTTTGCCGCTAGTGTGTCTGTCTTTCCGGTGTTTTACCCGGCCTTCACCAGTTTGCCTCTCTCTGATCATACAGGTGTATTCGACCCTCAATCCCAGTGCAGCCCACTGCTTTTATTTACCGTACGAGTGCAGATCAGAGGAGGTTGGATCGGTATAAACACAGATTACACTGCCTATCCAGTCTGCTTAGATATACACTCACAGAGTATGTGCCGTGAATTGGCTGTTCTGCAATCTCACAATCAAATTCCCTTTTTACAAAATCATCAAAATCCCTTCTTGTGAAATTCTTGTCTCGTTTGTTTTGAAGCTTGTTCTTGTTATACTTACAGCCTTAAAGGAAATGACTGTGTGTAATTCCGCTGCATTAATAGACTATGAACTGTTTGTGTAGTCCAGATTAGATAGATGTGTTTGATATTTGCTGCAACATATAAGGTAAAAGTCTGGTTTATTCCATTTTAGTGTAACTTTGGCAAAACTGAAGTGCTCAATGGGTTACTGTTTCAAGAATGTAGCAAATTATGTGTTTGTATCTTCTCCGTGTGTGTGTGTGACTTGTTACTCAGTCTCTATTTTTAATGTCATAAATGAATAAAAAAAATGTGTATGTGTGCAGTTTTGTTCCTTATTCTTGCCTCTGACAGTTCATCGTACTAACACTAGGAGGCAGCCTACACCGGTACAACAGGATTTCAACTTGGCAGAACTAACTGTTGATCTCTGAATGTTTCAGCCAGACATCCTGGCCTATAACACATTTGGATACACGATTCTCACTAAAAATGACTTTGATGTTTCAATGAATGCAACTCCAATTTGATAACTCAGCATTTGGGTTTATTTCAAGATAGGCAGATGTACGCCAGTCAGTGTACAAAACAGATTCCCCTCAAGGCTGGGCAAAACAAACCCTAATGACATGACATGACAATGACACACTGACATTAACTTTGTACTGGACAACAAGCCTCAATTACCTTCCTGAAAGACAAAATCAGACCTGTTGTTTAATCTAGCCATGATTTGGATTGTATTCTGACTCTAAACAAACGTGACCTGAGCTGCTCAAGACTCTAGTGCCCTCTATATTAATTTAATTTACTGAGCCTCCTACTGTACATGCTAATTATTGTGTGTGTGTGTGTGTATATAAAGACATTCAATAAAGTAAACATTTTAGATTAGTTTTATCATGTGTAATGAACCCACAATAACAAGAATGTGGAAGGGTTTGTGGTTTATACTGCATATCACGACTGTCAAAGGAAAATCTTGTATCTCATGAAGAAAAACTTATTTTCAGATTGGCACTGATATATGATATTATTTATTTTTTAATTATGCAATGGGTTAGAGAGAAAAGAAGAAAGAAATCTTGCTTAAAGGTTTAAAATAGTGTTTTACAAGTTAAGTAAAAACATGGTGAAACAGCTGGAAACCACCACAGCAGTGGTTTCCAGCATCACGATGTGGATTTTGTTGTTTTGACTCAGTTTCTCTCTGTCCCACTTATTCTTTCCTTCTCTGTCTGTCTATTTGTCACTCACCCTCTCTCTCTCTCTCTCTGGGTCTCTGGCTTACTCCCAACCATTATACAACCTACAACTGCAGATAAAATACCACTAAAAGTAGCAATACTAGTGAGCCACAAATATCTTGTCCCCACTCACTGAGAAATTAGCACTCAATCACTAAAATGCAGTACTCCTTCACTGTAAAAGTGTTTGTTATTATTACTTCTGTTCAGGTGTAACAACATTAGAAAATTATAATTATTATTGATTAACTGGGAAATGATCATGCACAGACATTTCAACATGGTTAGACAATGACATGGGGAATGTGAACAGAAGAAGAGCATTGGTGTGTTTCTGTAAAATGTAAGAAAGGTGTATGAAACTGCTGTAGTTAAACCCACAACCCTCCTATAGGGTCCCTGCCAAAAGCTGGACCCCGCAGGCCTGTTTCCTCTGGGACAGATGAGGCGAAAAATCACTACAGTCAATCACGGAGTTTTGACCGCAGGGAAAGGGCGTCTAACTAAAAAAAATAAAAATAAAAAGTATCTCTCTCTCTCGCGCATTCATTTAGATTCAGCCGCATCTTAAAATCCAGCACACTGAAGGAAACTCCAACACCTGCCTGCCGTGTGTGAGTGTGTGTGTGTGTGTGTGTGTGTGTGTGTGTGTGTGTGTGTGTGTGTGTGTGTGTGTGTGTGTGTGTGTACATATATTCCATTGGCAGAGAATGCGAGTATCTAGAATGGAAAATAATTGTGAAAAAAACCTTTTGCAGTAAACATTAATAAAGCTGAAATAAACAGTATTATTATTAGCAGAAGCATCATCATTATTATTATTATTATTATTATTATTATTATTATTGTTGTTGTTGTTGTTGGTAAAGCGGGGATATCTAATATCAAATCACGTCTAATTAATTAAAATATTTGTATTTATTGGTTATATCATTTTTGATTTTGAGCTCGGCAGGTTTTTTTTTGCAATTATTTATCTGAAACAGTTGTTTCAAATGGACTATAATCTATAGCGGTCCCCTTTACCCCCCACAGAAAATATTTAATATTTAATATTGATAATGATTTGACACTTTAGTCTAATTTGTTACCCAGAATTACTTATTTTTATATCCCTATATTATACCCTATATATTTTTATATATTATATATTTTATATAGTATATATTTTTGAACATATATTACATGTAGGCTACATGTATAAACACATAAAGTCTGCTTAAACGTATTTACCAAAAATCCAAACGGTAGAATAGCGTATTCTAGTCTGCATTGGAAACGGGTTCATTACGCTACAAATTAAACGTTTGAGTCATTAAATACAATATCCAAAGTGCGTTTTGGACTCAACACCTTACATTCAGGTTCTATTGAGATTTAGCCTAAAAACACAAAACTGATCAGTAAGTCTATACTTAGTACTTAGTACTTCCATACAAGTCTTTACTACTAATTGTGCTATTAACGATTTAATGTATTTCTAAATAGGTCAGTATCAAAGTGAAGTTCGTTAAAATAACCAAGCCATGTGGCAGAACGAAAACACAGGCTACATGTAGCTGTTTTCTTAATTAATGGTCTGTATGTTACATTTATTATATCCTATAAATAGTTGGCCTGTACCGTGTAACGTTACTTCAGTCGGCTTGCCTTTAAACTGGAACCAGTAAATCCAGACTGTACGACGTGAATTGATGAAAAGGGGATAAACTTTGACCTCCAGGTGAGAAAAATAAAAAAAACAGTTACAACAAAAAACTTTTCTTCACGCCTTTTCTTGAAGAGACCATATTTTCATATAACTTACACCAGTTTGATACCACTCACGTGAAAACTGAATTCATCATAAAGATTGGTGGCAGCTAAAACTAAAATCCGCAAATAAAAACTTGCAAACTGATTTTAAGTGGCTTTACCATCCATCCCACAGATGAGGTAGCATTTTATACTCATTCTTTGCCAAATTTTGGCACCTCTCTCTCCATATAGCCTATATATATATATAATTTAAAAATAGCTGACTGAACAAAATTGTGTCTGATGAGTGTTTTCCTAATCAACTCATTTATCAGAGAAACGCCGTGTCCGTGTGGTCGGCTTGGACCAACAGCAGCGAGGCTTTAATATTGGACGCGGTACTTTTCCCCTAACTTATTTAACAACAGCAACCTCTAAAATGCTGCTCTGACATCCCCTGTCCTGCTACTACAAAAACAGACGCACTGCACGGTGTTTAGCTGCACGTGAAGCCTTATTGCCTAGTGCAGGCTTGGCCACACGCAATGAATGTATTTGTCAATTCTAATTCTAGCCTCTGCAAAAATACAAGTCTTACCCAGCAACTTTTCACGTGCACCTGTTTTTTTATGATGATGGATAAACTGCACACTGCTCTGTTTAAAAACTGAAATACCTCAAGTGTAAATCAAGTGTAGAATGAATGGAAATGAGTGTATCTTCAAAATCATCCAGGCGGCCGTTTGCCAGATATTTTGCATTCCTTCACAGATTTGGCTAAAGCCTTTGGGATGTGTGAACTCTGCGTGGCCCTGCGCCCTCCCCTTGACCTTTGGGATTACAGTAATCTCTGTTGATTGATCTGATTGATCAGATTCATCTCTACGAGGACGCAATCCAGCCGCACGGGGACAGAGATGAAATAGTCGGTGCAAATTTCCTGTAGGCCTGTGGGTATATGGGCTACAGGGTCTGCTCTGTTTAGTGTGGCCCAGGGTGTATTCTGAGTCCACGTCTGTATAGATGGAGCTCCTCATAACTAATTTAATGTAAAGGAGTTTGGAGTACAGCATGGAATGAAGAGGGTGCGACAGATATGGGTTTTGAGGGCCGATATCTTTAAATTTGACCCGTTTTCATGTGAAAAAAAAAGCATGTATCCAGTGTCTCCCCCAGACAGGGTGGAAAATCCTCTGAAACAGTGTTTAGTCCATCATGGGACACTACAACTCTCCACTGAAACCCAGACTAATGACGTTTGTATAGATTAATGAACATTAGTTGCTCTTTAAGGCAGGGTGGCCCACCCACCTGTACAGTGGTAGGGGATACAGTACCTTATAGGAATGATCAGTTTCCAAAAACAATTATGAACAAATAAAAATGTATTTTTATGTAGCTGTGGCCAGGGAGGAGCCTCCATCATATCCCAATAAAAGGCTTGCCTGCCTGCCTATATCTGTCTGTCTGTCTGTCTGTCTGTCTGTAGACTTGATTAACAGAAGTGTCAGCTGCATCAACATGCTGGTTTTGGGTGGTTTAACAACACTGAGGCAAATTTTACTGTTTTAAGTATTTCCCTTGCAGTTACATTCACTTAGAACTGGAAAAAAAAACATATGGTATTGTTTTCTTACATCTAAAGACTGAAAATAACAGCTAAATGTAGTACAAAAAAAGAGGGTGAAAGCTCTGGAGAGGGAGGAAGAGAAAGAGACAGAGTGCGTGTGCGTGTGTGTTGCAGCAGCAGCAGCAGCAGCAGCAATCAGTCCTCTCTTGTCTTGCTGCTGAGGGGAGTTTGTGATTGACAGTTTCTATTCATCCTCTCACAGATTAGGCCAGCTGAAAAGCGTAACGACCCGTGGCTGTGTTCAGTAATTATGGCCTATGATAAAAAAACAAAACACACACACACATATATATACACACACACACGGCAAAACTATAATTATATAATCCCGTTAAAAATGCTCTTTGCTGTGTTTTTTCAAAGACGTTTCACCTGTATGCGCACAAGAGGAGATTTCAGTCATTCCTGCCACCAACATTATCTTAGAATCACAACAAAGTATACAGTTGGAGCTAATAAACGTTTGCAGACAAAAAACTGACTGGTGTTTTGGCATTACAAGTATTGTATAGGATAGTATAACAAAGAATATGATGCTGTAGCCTATATTATGTATTTATTGAAAAAAACAGTAACTTGTGCTCTTTTCACCATTTAGTGCTCATATGGTGACAGATTTCAGTGAAGATTTTGCAGGATTAGTTTTTTGCAACTATCCTCGTTTCATAAAAGAAGACTTAAGGACATAGTTTATGTATGTTTGTATGTATTGGTGTATGTATTTGTGTCTGTTTATAATGTCTGTTTAAGTTAACTTTTTAATACCTCGCTTTAATATTGAACATTTTCAGGCCCCCAGGGTATAAATGAAGTATAAAGGTAAATACTGTGCGATATTGTGTCTGTACTTAAGCTCGTACAAACTACAGAATTAAACTTGCTGGGTCAGAAGTGCGTCTCCCTGCTGCTTTTTACGCACACAACAGTTTGTGTTGCACTAGAAGGGAGTATTTGCTTGTACAAAATACAATTTCCAACGCCTGAAAGGGGAGTTGGGTCGCCTAGGCTGAACAGTTTTCTATTCGGCTATTTCCAGAGAGCAACTAAACCGTCGTCTCGTAGCTCCGTGCCTGATCCGAGTCTGCTGCAGAGCCGTTCATCCTCCTGTCAAAACGTGCCCTGCAAGCGAACCAATCAAAGACGAGCCTGCATGGACAGGAAATGACGTCCCGGGTTCCTGCCTGTGTAAAGTGTACCGTTTCACTAGAATATTGTCCACACCAATATCCCACTGGCTGCGGACAGGGCGTAGCAGTCCCCTCCATCTCAGATATGAAGTCTCAGATGTAAAACAGTTAATAATTGCTGACACGGCGGCTGACACTTAGCTCGTGCATCTCAGTCAAATGTGACAATTTTCCCATTTCCTGACTGCCCCCCCATCCTAAAGGGGTTCACATTTTTTGGTGTGCGCTCTCAAATCCAGAAGACCACCGACCCCTATATGTGACCACCACCACCACCATGCAATCACGGATCCGTCGAAGCAGTCGAGCCGTCCGGGAGTAACGTAACTGGCCAGGCCGACCGGGGAGAAGGTTTCTTTTCGCGGGGGTACACAGTAAACTGTGGCCGCTGCTGAGTTTTACGCGCCGTCTTTCAATTTGTTTATACGTGGACGAGCAGTGTGTAGCGCCTCCCCGTTCCTCCTCGGCCACAGATCTGGTTACCCCCCTTACCTTGTACACTCCACCATGCACTTCTGCTTTAGCTCCTGGCTCTTATAGCTCAGGAGGGTCCCAAGGCGTCTCGCAGGACGCCCCCCACCCACCCCCACCCCTTCCGTGGCTCGGTTTTGGACTTGGGATCGTGCATCATGCCGAGACACCTGAAGCGCACCCCGGTCCCGTTGCAGCACCGCATGGTTCCTTTGTAACTGGATCTACTTTGGGTCATGCTTTCCTCGTCTCTGGAGAACACTTACAAAGCCAAAAAGAAAGTAGCAACACAAGGGTGAGCAGCGAGAGAGAAAGGAAGCAACCCAGTCCCCAGCACTCAGTAGGTGTAGATGTTTGATCAGGCCACGACTATGGGCGATGGGAACCACCACTGTGGACCCAACCCGCTGTGTCCGGACCGGATGGACTCCAAGTGCCGCGCCGAGATAGGAAGCCGGTCCCCGGTTCAGAGCACCACCGACACCCCGGGGACATCAGCCTCCACTCCGACGTCCTCCAGTGAAGATGGACACGACAAACTTTTAGGAGTGGATCCTGACTACTGTCGGAGGATTTTAGTAAGGGGTAAGTGGACAAAAAATGATTTGTACTGTGTGTAAAACAGCGGAGCTCAAACTGAGGTCATTGAGGGTTTTCCACGGGGTCCACGAGATGAGAAATACCTTTATTTCACTTTATTTTATTCACTAGAAATTATCCCTATTAGAGAGTTCAGCCTGTAACAATGACTATCCTAATCACAGATTTCATTCTCATCAATATTATCTCATCATGTACAGACAGTCATACAATTCGATTCTAAATTAACACCATTTATAAAACTTCCCATCTGCGGGTTTCTGGGACACAGTATGATCAAATGGGAATCTGTGGTTAAATGTGGGTGTGTTTGGTGTCCCTTCCTTAAATGAGGTGTAAAAGATACGATGGGAAAACTGAAACAAAGAGGGCAGATTGAACGGACTTTAAAAGTTGGGATAACACTTGCAAACACACGTATGACTCGGATTTTGTGGTTAAATTCGCTAAAATGGTAGTTTTTCCACAATAAAATCCCACTGGTGCAGGCTAGGATATTATAGGCTGCTAATAACAATAGCCTGCTTTCACTTCCGCCATACCAAAATTATTGTAACAACAGAGCAATGTAAATAATAATAATTATGAATGAAATGGAAAATTACACCACTTAAAGAGAATTGTAGTCTAGCACACGTTATCAAATAGAGCTAATCATATTGTTCATATAAAAACTATTAAAATTGATTGGAAATATACAGTTAAAACGATTAAATGTAGCCTATGAAAATATCACCTATAGCAATTTTCTCATACACAAAATCAACATTTCTCTGTTATATATTTGTGTGGCTGGAGTTGTTGATATCAGATCAAAACAAATAAAAAATATAATACAAATATTTAGAAATACATGCAGGTTAATTAGCCAGTGGTCACTCCCTTTAGGGCTATTGTAGTGTATTGTAGTGTATAAGTTAAAAAAGGGTCTCGTTTTCCAAACAAAATAGCTACTAGAAACAAGAAAAACAATTACTGACGTGTGTATTAAGTTTGTGTTAGTTTTTGATTCCCTTTGTGTGCCAATGTTACGTTAATGGACATCAGAATTAATATTATGCTGTGTGTCCACGCCCTCGTACAAGAGGCCCTCTGGCAGGAAAATGTCTGTCACAGAAGAAGCTTTTTTATCTGGAGAGTCAAGTCAAATTCAGTCCAGCCATCAGTTAGTCCAGCTATCCTTTGAGTAAAATAAAATCTCATCTGTCGTTATTTGCATTATTTTAAAAAGCTGAATTTAATTTTATTCTAGAAGCATATAATAAATCCAAAAAGCCTGAAAAACATTGATGTGTGCACTGTTATCTTTCTAGAATGATCTTCCAGTATATGGATGCTATAAGCTTCCAAAAACATAAAGAATCAATTATATCTGTTTAATATATAGGCCTATATATAGTTTATTTAAGGTAGTGTATTTGTATGTGAATTATTTAATTATTTCAGCTTGTAAACAAAATGACAACGCAATGCTCCCAACATGACCAATTACTTTAATATCTAGAATAACTTAAATGTTGACTACCTGGCGCACTGCAAGTCGTTGTGACATTCCTGGTGGTACACGTGTTTTTGCAAGCTTTCCAATAATTAAATAAAAGTCAATGCAAGGTATAAATATATAAATAAATATATAAATACACGTACACGTACAATTATTTTAGTGAAAAATTAAGGGGGAAAATAAATTGAATCTATAGGTATCCCTCTATGTAAGACATTTATTTTCCTGGAACTGTCCTCTATCTACACAGGACCTGTTCATTCTCATTTAGGCCAATGCTGTGGATAGCAGGTTATGAATGGGTTACTGTTATCTTCTATTGAACCTGTACTTGTGCAGTGGCCCAGGCTGCAACTGTACATTTAGTTACCACAAAAAAAATACATGAATCATATAATAACTGATCAGCTGAGAAAATGTGCATGGGAGGAAGAAACGTGGAGAGAGAAAAAAGGCGTCAGATGAAGTAGTATTTGCCGTCTATCTTCCATAACCTCTAACATCAATTGGAACTCGTCGATGTTTTCTTCATGTTGATATTACGGTTTGATTATTGTTCTAATAGTGAGCCAATGTCATCTCTCGCGCCATTGTTCATTTGTTTTGTTGCATTCCGATCAGTTATGGTAAAAACACAGAGGCTATCCCCGTTATACTTCAGCTTCGGTTCGTGCAGTATCCGCGGAGGTGTTCATATAGCCTGTGTAAGTCTGAATATAGGCATCGGTTATATAATGTAGCTGAATGCGCGGCAATAAAGTCCCTCAGTTGAGGCGTTTGGGGAGCAAAATAGACGAGATGTGACCCAGAGGTGGTTTGGTGGAGATGCTGAGGACACAGAGCGACGCCTGCAGCCCCCCCGTGTCACGATTTGCTTTAGGAGCTGACGACTGGATGCTCCGGGTAGCAGAAAGGCCGGGGTCAACGAAAGGTCAGCAGGTCTGCGTAGGTGCTGCTCAGGCCCCTGAATTTGCAACCGCCCGGGTATCTGTTCCAGCCTTTATTCGGGTCTAGTCCGTAAGAAATTCGTGCATGACCGTCTAAGATATCGCTAAAATCCCATCAACCTAGCAGCATGTTACACGTCATTATGCACGCGTGAAGATTGAGATGTATTAGATCAGCACGTTAAAATCCTCCCTAGTCTAACTAAACACTGATGTGGAAGAATAATTGTTTTTGCCACTGATTGAAATACTTATATGGAAAAAAACAAACAAACAGACGCATGGGAGCATAACTGATAAACCTATTTCATTAAGCCCCCACAGGAACACAATTACCAACAGCCAATTGGTTTCCTTGTACGCACTCCTTCCATTTATCCTTCCATCTGACTTTTGTATTTTATTTATGTCACACATTTAAGCATACATTTTTTCCTCACATTTTCAATTCGACACATTGAAATAAAGTTAGCAAGGGGAGACACGCCCACTCAGTCCAAATTTGTAAAAAATGTATTGATTAATACTGTACTTATAATGATAATGTAGCCTTTCTATACGTCGAAGTTTGATTCTATCGGTTTTGTTTCATATTTAATTCAGTTTTTTTCATATTTTATTGTATTTCATATTTAATGATTTCAAAAGCCTGGATCAAAGAGGGGGTTTTGTCTGGTATACGCCTCAGAATAAATAATGATAAATATTTTAGGTATTTTGTACCTGTCTTGTATCCAGGCCCCCACCCCCCCCCCCCCCCCCCCCGTTGTGGACTCCGTTGTGGAAGGCAAAATGTTATAAAGACAAACACATAACGTGTAGATCACAGCTACATTAAAATAATCGTCCTTTGTATAAAGTTGGGCAATAAGATGGGCAAAATAGTACTAATAGACAAGATCCTGAGGGCTCGTGCAGCTTCTGTTTGTGTGTAGGAATAGGCCCTTATGGACTAGGTCCTGTATTCAGAACATTTGATTAATATTTATTCGATTACTATATTTTTGCATTGAATCCCGTTGAGATTTGTTGTCAAATGAATTTGCAGCCAATGTCTGGAAACCAGAATTATTTCTACACACGAACCACGCGCAGTCTAGGTCACCCCCCATTCAAACGAATAGGACATACCCTGCCAATAGGGGGACACTATTTAATCAAATAATATCCAAAAACCTTTACCAATAGGCTACATGGTAAACATTGTGCAAAGCCAAATTCAGAGTCTAATTGGGATAGTCTGGAGAAGGGCTTTCGCGTTTTTGATGACATTTTGTCCTAGGAACCCCCGTATGGGAAGATTTGGTTCATAATAGTGGCGAGAGTGAACCCTATGATTAGAATAGCCTTTCTTAAACATTCTCTAATTGGGATAATTTCTAGTAAATTAAATTGCACTGAAACTATACCAGTCCCCATTTTGCTGGGGATCCCCTGGAATTCAATCTAGGACCCAGTTTTAGACCTCAAGCACTGGGCAGGGAAGAAAACAGCAGACCTGCCTTTTACGAGTGTAACTCCAGGTAGTGATTCAGTGGTCACGGTGCCTACTTCTCTGGAGATAAAATGGGGCAAAAAGAAAGGAGGAGGCAGCATGTTATTCACCCTGTAGGCACATTTTATAAACCTCTATGTAAAACGCTGTAAAAAGTGTCCTATATCTCTCGTGGTTCTTTTTCCAAAACAGGAATATTCCAGTTTATAGCCTATTAGTTGCATTCATTAAAAAAGGGCGTTTCGTTTTTACGCACGCAAAACTGGTCTATCACGACACCGACTAATTTCTGCGTCCATATTGTCAATTTTGGGCCATTCATGTCTGTGCTGCAACCTAAATGTAATAAATGGACACGTTTATTTCAAAATGTAAACTTCAAGACGCATTTCTCCATTTGGTTATAGACCATGACGTAGTGCTGATAGAAATGTAGGTGAACTTTGACCTCCTGTAAGGTAAAAACCCACAAATATAAACAAATCGAAAGCGTTGACAGATTTGTCAATTATTTAATTTGTGCTTTTTTCCCTTACAAGTACCCACATATAGGCTGACATACATCAATTTGGTGCTATTTATATGAAATAGGCCTTGCTAAACTCTATTCCGCAAATAAAAGTTGGGCAACCTTAGAGTTTAGTTGGTTTAGTTGGTTTATGTGAATTCCATTGACCTCTGGCGTTGTTTCCCGTGTTGTTAACAGACGCCAAGGGAACCATCCGGGAGATCGTTCTGCCCAAGGGGCTCGACCTGGACCGGCCCAAGCGCACGCGGACCTCCTTCACCGCCGAGCAACTCTACAGGCTCGAGCTCGAGTTCCAGCGGTGCCAGTATGTGGTTGGGCGCGAGCGCACCGAACTTGCCCGGCAGTTGAATCTCTCCGAAACCCAGGTAAGACTCGCCAGTAAACCTGGTTCTTAAGTGAGATGGCCATACCACACCGTTGTATTAAAAAAAGGAAGAAAAACGCAGATGGTCCAATACATCTTCTAAATTAATAATAATAACGCTAAGTAAATGGTATCCTTCCGCAAAGCAATATAGTTCTTGAGCAGTAGCCGGTTACTAACCAACACAGGCCTCGGCTTTATACACCAGCATGACTGGTTGAGTTTGGTCTGGGCATTGATATAAAAATGAACTGTTATGCGGTCTCAGGTGCTTGTTTGAGGGCTGTTTTACGAAATGTGACTCAGCCAATCAGAGACGAGGAGCGGAACTATTTGTTTTCTATGGCGGAATCAGGCCTGTAGCCCCACACAGGAGTCTCTGCAAGAGGGGCTAGCTCAATGGATTATAAACAGTTATGATAAAAACGTTTTGAGGTTTTCTTTATTTGAAACTATATTGTTCTTCTTAGTTGGGTACGGGAAGAAAAACTAATAACATTGGCCTACAAACTCATACATACAAATGAGCAAAATGAGCAAGCTAGCTACCGTAGCCTTGAATTGACACGATTGTGTTGGTTTATTCATGAATAGATGAAATTATTTATTTATGGAGAGACTATTGCTAAGATATACATTTCTGTGACAGACACATAAACACACCTCATCCTGGGGTTGGCCCAGTTGGCCCTGGTTATCCTCTGTTCTCTTTTCACATTTCACTGTCACTAATCACCTGAGGAGCTGTACGCTAACTGGTATTTGTTCAACCCAGGTGCGCATGCCTTCCCTCTCCTCAACAGCTTACATTGGTCAGCAGTGATCATTTAAGGCCACGTGGATATTTTCATCCTCACAATAAAATCATAAGACACTCACAGTGTTTACTGGCCTGTAAACACAATTTTAAACCCAGGCTTACATCTAATTCACTCGTCTAATTTTCACACTGTCAACTGTATGATTACTTTGGGTCTGTTATTCATATTTTGAAATAGCATGCCAATCTATCAATAAAGTGATTCTCAAAATGCCTCTTCACTTTCAGCGGCCTAGTGCAGTTTCACCTGGAATATTCATGGGTAAAAGAGTTCAGCATTGACTTGTGGAGATATTTAGTATAAACCAAGTGACATAATCCAGAAATACTAATACTGATTGAGTGCTTGCTTAGGCCTATCTGGTGTAGAACCATATTTATTTAAGTTGCTAAACAAAGAAACTACTTTGGTCCAATTTGATATTTCATAGTTGTTTAATTTCCAATTTTTAGATTGGATCACATATAAATCTCGGCGAGAGGTCAGAAATGCAAAGAAATTAGATGTTAAAAGCAAACTTTCAAAACTTTCTTCCCAGGGTTCATCAGGCTCATGGGCCCCTCTTAACATTTCTGGGGAAGTGCCCTGTTAAAGATTATTTTTCTGGCATTTCTGCTTTATTGGACAGTTCACAGTGAAAATAGACAGAAAGATGGGAGGGGGGTGAGCTCAAGACATTGTATTTACATGGTGCCTCAGCCAACTGAGCCACCAGGATGGAAGCTGCCCTGAACCCCAGAGTCTATGCACCACTGGCCTGAAATGTAAATGAAATGTAGGCTAAATGTGTTCTGGTTGCACAAAGTGTGAGTAATTGATAACCCAGCCTCCTGCAATTTTAGACTTTATTAGGCCTTTATTATTCAATACATCATATTAAATAATAATGTAAGAATATCCCAGTGTAAGATCCCAGTGGCCTTCTGACCAGTCACCTGGTTGTTATGGGTGGTGTGTGACGGATCGTGTTACTGAGCTGCAGCACTGTGTTGAACCGCTCTGTATTGATTATGGGCTTGATCATTGACACACTGCCTTATAGGCCTATGCCACTTATTTATTACAATATATGATACACAACAATTCAAAAAAATAGATTTGCTCAGTTGCATTTGTTCTAAGTTTTAGTAAAATGTCAGGAAAGTGTTTTTTGTTTCAGTCCGGTTTTTTGTTTTTTTTGTTTTTTTTGTGTGACCCGCATGTCTCAACCAAAGGACTGGCAGTGCTTGTTATAAAATGGTTTTGATATTCCCAATCATATACAGAAAGTACAGAGGACTTTGTTCTTGCTTATTGCATTTTTTCATAATAACAGCGATCTCTGGACCATTGAAAATACATTTCAGATTATATTGCACGAGATTGTAGATTTCGTGAATTAATTCCTTTGCACTAAAGTACTAATTACATAATGAATATGCTTCTCGTAAAAGTAAAATTCCCTCAACTGTCAACTTTTTTTTTGGGGGGGGGGGGGGGATAACACATGAACACAAGTATCAAAGTGTAAGCGTTTGAATCAAAGTGTTGACAAAACTGTATGTAAAATGTATTTTAGTTTATCTTCCTCAGACGTTCATGAAGTTCATGTCATCACAAAGACGCTTTTTATGGAAACTTGGGGACGCCGTGAAAAACATGATTTTTCCCCCGCAAAGTAAAAAAGTGTAGGACAAAATTAAAAACTTTCACCATGGCTCAAAGAAAAACACGGAATATAACACGATGACACAATATATGACCAAACAAACACCAGGAGGCTGGTTTTGAGCCCTCTTATGCAGTCTAGTTGTCTAAAAACACTTGTTGAGACGCCATTTGAAAATGTCTCCTGCACCCTCGCAAGTTTGAGCCCGGTGCGCGTCTTGCGCCAACAACGCGCCTTTTCTGGTCCACTTACAGCTGTGGGCTTGAAGACTCTGAGACTGAATACTTGCCAATAATAATTTCTTTCCCCACAAATGATCCTGAAACAGAGAGGCGGGGTAGGGGGGTCGTAGGAGTGGGACTCACGCAGTTTTGGGAACACAGCCCCACTGTGGCCCTCATTAGGCTTGACACTAGGGGTGTTAACGGGAGGGCCTCCGCTTCCTGCTGCTGCTCTGCTGCAGGGGGAAATTGGGCAGAGGATGGCCGTCTGTTGAATGAAGCAGTACAAAATCTGCCTGACCTTCAAGTTAGAATTAAATGTAAAAGTCTTCTCAGTAAGGGTATGTCATATTTGTTACACCAATACCGCGTAAATATCTTAATTTCTTATATTGAAGCAAATTTGACCACTTTAAGCTTGATCGAAATGCTTTTAGGTGGCATTAGTGGTCTGGTTCTTTCTTTCTTTTTTGTGGCGTTTCTTCATGTAATTTCAGCAAATGTACCATTCAAGGCTAATCATGCAAAATAACCCCAAGGAAAATGGTAATTGTCAAATAAATCTTAGGCCCTTTGCTCGGGCTGTGTCTGATTGTCAGGTGACTTAACTCGAGAAAGAGGTCAGGTTCTTTTTACTTTTCTCCTCAAGGTTTTCACGGCAGCTCTATCAGTAATTTCATTTTTATGTCCAATTTAGAGAACGCTGGTTTGAAAGCGCCTCCATTTGAAAAGCCATTTGCTGTCTTTTTCAGACGGAGGCATTCAGAGGTAGGCTGCAGCCTGAAACAAAATGTGGGTTTTTTGGTTTTTTTTAGAGGAGGTCGTTGACACATGTCTAAACACTAAACATGTTTTTCACTGTTTCTGAATAGAACTCTCTCTATATATATTTCAATGTAACCATTTTAAGTTGTGTGTGAATGTGAACTTTTTTCATGAAAAATAGGCCTTTATAGTTGATTCGCCACAGTATATAGTCTCTTCCTGGGCTTTTCCAAAAGCAGAGATACTGTAAGGCTGTGGTTGTTCTTTCTTTTTGGGACCTGAACTACCATTTCACGACAATTCATTCGATTTAAATAAAATAAATGATCGATATTCTTATTACAAACAAGGCAATTTAAACACAAAGTCAATTACTCGCAATATTTATTTGAAAAGTAATTACAGACTCAAGTGAATTCGATGTTATTTTGTGTCAGCCAATAGTTTTTTTGGGACATCATCCTCCCTTTTCATTTCGATTAGATTTAACTTCTAAGATTGTTAATTTCTTGAAATACAATCGAAACCAGAGCACCGTAAAAAGCATCGATAGCTCCTAGTGAAAAGTTTTGTGTTAATAATAGATGTTATGTTGCATTCATACTCTGAAAAACAGGTCTTAGTATTCTTTTTGTTTTCTCAGTGCAAATCTCACCTGCTATCTTTTCATTCCTGCCTGTAGTGTTGTATGCATCTACATTAACAGGCTACACTGGGAAAAAACGCCCATCATTTGATCTAGTAGAAGTCTTAAAATCTTATTTTTAATCTTTCGTAACACACGTAAGCAAAATGGCTATTGAGGTGAGATAATTTGACTTGTTTCCAGTGCAAATCCGTTTGTTTGCAAGTGTTCATTTCTTGACGCTCGTGGAGTGATGCGAATTACTCGACTTGTTTTAAGATATTGTTAATCTTCTCTAGACAGTTCCTCAATCTCAGACTCAGTCCGCCTTAATAAAAGTTACTTCAAAACAAGATTAAAATCTGAAACACAAATACTTATTACGGTAATAGCAGGTGTGTGTGTGTGTGTGTGTGTGTGTGGGGGGGGGGGGGGGCGGTGGTCGTTGACCCATGGTGTAACTTCAATCAGTTTCGTCAGCTATTCAAACTGATCACACAATGAGGCAGACATTGGCTACACACAAACAAACACACACAGACAAAACAACACTATCCTCACCTAGCCTATGTCAAAGGATCATTTTCCATCAAAAATTGGAATCACAGTTATGATTTCTGCTGACAACTTTAGCAAGGACTGATACAATGATTTTAGATACACATTTTAGAGGTGACCAAACTTTCTTCTCCCAGACGCACAAAGCTTAGAGGCAACATTGGTTAATTATATATATATATATATATACTGTTTAGATATGACTTCAAAATTCATTTGTAGTATTTTATTTCTTGGAGTGTGTGTTATTTTCTCCATTATAATGATCAGGACGTCCAGTCTTGTCATCGTTTTGCTCGATAAAATGAAAATATAGTAAAATAAATAAATAAATAATAAATAAAAAAAGATATGGTAGGCTATATATAGTAAACAAACTAGTTTTGTGTAAGAGAACTAATTCTGTCTAAAACCAGTCAGGGAATAGTCGGATTGTTTGGATAATTCAACTTTAATTTGCTATTTAAAGGCGGTGACAAAGAAAATCATCGGTAACGGAAATATCATGACGGAATTTGATAGTAACTCGCTGTATAATCACTATTCAGATTACTATAACCCGTTACTGAGTAATCCGTTCCCCAGCCAACGCTCTCCCTTCATCCCGGCAGGTGGCTCCCCGCTACATGGTATCACAGCGGGGGGTGGGGGGGTGTTCATGCATGTACTTTTCATGTGTGTGTGGGCTGAACTACACGCACCCTGAACTAGTCCCTTTCTTTAAAACGGGTCTTGTCTGAACAAACTGCTTTTGTTTTTACTTTATGATCACTTGGTCATGGGTGATTATAAAGTTATATATTATTATATATTTCTGCTTTTTTGTCTGAAAGTGTCTTGGCAGTAGTTTTGCCAAAACAAAGATACTTCTACTTTAAATGCCTGCCTGTTAAAATCCAAGTATTATTAATGCTTTGCCCTGAACTGTGTTTTTTTTCCTTTATTATTTTACATGAAAGCTTAAAACAATGTTGCGAACTGCAGCTTACAACACATATCATTTTTTTTTATCATTTCATATTGCTTGCTAGTCTTTTCCAGTACTACAACATGTTCAGGTCTTTAACTTGATCAAACCAGGAAGTGCATGTTGTACCCAACCACATTGTGGTCTTATAGTAGTTGCATCTCTGAATGTGAAGATGTTGGAGGATGTTTCTCCTGCGCGTTTCACATTTGACTCACATGAAATCATCCGCCGTAACAAGCACACATAGGCTCTGAACTTGTATGGACTTTCTTCAACCCTAAATCACCAAAACATAGGCAACAGTTAGGACACCGTGGTGTGTGGTCCCGTCTACACAGTTCAGTGCAGCTGACTTTATACATTGCAGTTGTATCAGTCTATTGTCCTTTGCAGCCGATCCATGGAGAAGCCATGGATTTAATGGTTAATCCTGGAACGAATGGGAGCGTGCACAGTGACGGAGGTAATGGAATCAGGCTTGCGTCTGTCGTGTAAAGCCGGTTGTACAACGACCGGATGTGGACAGATATTTGGATGTTTTGATATTTTGTCACGGTTGTGGAATAAGTACAAACAGTTTGCGGGACAGGGACTTTTCTCTAATCATGGTAAACGAGTGTGTGAGTGAGAGAGACAGTGTGTAGGCATGCACACACACGCACACACACACTGACTTTAATATTTCGCACCCTGGTGTATAAGATGGGGAGATTCAGTATGTGTGTGGGAGAGTGAGTAAACGTCTGTGTGTGTGTGTGTGTGTGACTCAGAGTCAGTTTCAGCGCTGGATGTTAACACCAGGGCCCTGAGCAGTTAGCAGTAACACTCCTGTGGGCGCCTGCACAGAGCTGGAACACACTGAACTGCCTCTAATATATATATATATTTTTAACCCGGCGAATATCCCGTCCCGCTCTGTTTTGGCATTTCCCCTTTATCGGTGCTGTCAGGTGGTGGCACTGACCTGTTTACAGGAAGTGAGCTGAGATTCAAACCCATGCTGTCATAACGGGATGAGACGTGACTGCGAGGTGTTGCTGTTTTCCACCTGCCGTGACCTTTTGTGTGCATGGGACATGAGCTCAGATTCACGTCGTTCATCATCACCACTATTCCCAGTTGTGTCGGTTTTACTGTCCGAAATGAACTTTTTTTTTTTTTTAGTTTGCAGAAGTTGAGACGCTGCCCGCTTTGTGTAGAGCAGCGTAACAGGCAGCCAATCAGCAGCCTGTTTGATACATTGTTTTTGCTTTGATTTGATTGGCTCACAGTCAAAGAGCTTGCACGGTGATCAGCAGGGACAAAGACTGTATAACTGTATAGAAATGTTACTGACCCTTATTGATCGATCCTGGCTAGTTTACTCAGCTACGTGGTGCAATCTAAGACTCACCACCCATCCTAATGCCAAACAGCTGACCGGCAACAGGCCTGTGGGTCTCTCTACTTCCTAATCTTCCCAAAGCCACCGTGAGGAGCAGAGCGTTATAACGATGCACGGCACCCCACGAAACAAAGCTTAAGCAGTGGCTGTGAAAAGGTTTGGATGGTGCTTCCTGTAGTTGTGTTTTTAGATTTGTTTGCTCATATAAAGCCTTTTACCCCCCCCGCTACCGGCAGGTCAGAGGTCAGCTACAGAGCAGCTGGTAGAGATGCGGCATCTTGCTCAAGGACACTTCAGCAGGCCCGGGTGCTTGCTGACAGCTCTAACCACTCGGTGACCCTGCTGCCCGTTGAGTGACCTCTTATAAGTCCTGGTAAATCTGCATCCCCTGACCGAAAGTCACCTCTGCTTGTGCAACTGGAGCTTTGCAATACTTGAACTACTGACCTTGGCAGACCCAGGGCCACTGTGCTTGTTTTTTATCCACCAGAATGTGAACTACGTATAATGGAGTGATGGGAAGTTTGACCTCCAGTCGGTGATCATCACCAGTATATAGAAAAATCAACTCTATTCTCATATAAATCACATCAGTTTGGTACCACTTACTATGATGTACTATGATTATATGTCGACAAGTTGACATGTTGTGTGTGTGTGTGTGTGTGTGTGTGTGTGTATGTGAGAGAGAGAGAGAGAGAGAGAGAGAGAGAGAGAGAGAGAGAGAGAGATACGTCTGAATGTCCTCGTTGTGTGTATTGTTCTCCATGACGGCCCAGACAGTCGGTGTCTGGCCTCTCGTCTGGGCTGCAGAGGACTCGGCCATGACGTGTAGTGGTGCAGATGTAGCAGAGAGGGGCCCGCACAGCACTGGGATTGTCCAAACGCCCAGAATAGAGAAAGGGATAGGAAAGGAAGACAGACAGAGAGGCAGACGGACAGACATGGGGCCTGACCCGACACTCGCCGCCATTGTGTATTCATTGCCTTGGGTCTCGGTCGCCATCTGAAATGTTTGGGCCTCATGGAAACATTATGAAATGAGACACACAGCAGTTACCCTTCTCTCCGACTGTAGTGACCTAACGCTGGCGTGGCGTCTGGAGTCTGGAGGCTCTGAGTGCCTAATCACTTGATTTAAAAAAAATAACTTTAAGGGCAATTAAGTCTCCGGTTTTACTCTTAATGGCGCTCTCTGATTGGATTGACTTTTTTCATCAGCTTTTGGTGGAGTGAATTACACATAATCACATCCCTCTCTCTCTCTCTCACACACACACACACACACACACAGAGTTGGTGGACAGGTCAGCACAGTCGGGTTGTGCCTGTAGCCACTTTGTGTCATTCACCAGGTAAATGTGTAATGCAATTAACTAGTGGATTAGCTGCTTGTGAGCACCTGTACCTGCCAGTGGATTCCCCTCCGTGTGTTCCAACGACAGTATTTAGTATCGATAACGGTGTGTACGGATATAACGGCATCCTGCATCTATGAAATAGGCTGCCAAATTGTGTAAGAGGCGGTCTTGTCTGGCTTTTTGTCTTTTTTTTTAATCCAATATGCTTGTTAAGACCCTGAAAGCGAGAATAAGAGGAAATGGAACAATGTCAGTTTGTCTCCAGCCCTTCTTGGTGAAGTCAGAGTGAACCTGGGCATCATCAGCCCGCACGGCGAAGGACCTGGGGGGTTGTGGTCAGGCGTGGAGTCTAGATTTCCTCTGTATTAGATGATACACACTGGAGGGTGATGGGAAATTTGGAGTCAGGGATCGGGGCGACATGAAACAAAAGTCATGAACCACATTCAAACCCGTGATATGGCGAGTACGTGGTGGGCTGGGTGCATCTTCAGCATCATCGCAGGTTTAGGGTGTGAAGGGGGGAGGGACAAAACAAAGCAAGGGATCTCTCGCTCTAATCTCCGTTATCTAAACCTCAACATTATAGTCTGCAGGGGTTTGCCCTGGTGGGACTGGGCAGGGGACTGGGATGAATGGAAGAACGAAGAGAGGGATGAAGGGAGGGATGACAGGGAGAGAGAGATGGACCTCATAATAGTCCCAAGTGCTTTTGTACTAAGGAGGATTAGGCTGCCGTATCTACCAGCGATGCTGTAAGACGGGGTTAACCCCTGGCTGAACCTGGCTGGACATGTGCTGCAGCGCTGGAGGACCAGATTGGGTGTATTTAGGCGGGGCTGGGGGGGGGGGGGGGCTGGGGGGCTAGAACAGGGGTCAAATGTGACGACGATCACAATGATGAATGGTGGTGGATATCGGTCGAAGAGGAAGAGGAGGCGCAGCTTTGAAGGGTGCGCTGTAAGACGACGGGGAAACAGTTTGAAAGCACATGTGGCGAGAAGAGGGAGGAGGATGGGTGCGTGGCTCGTGGGGGGTGTACAGGATAAAGAGCTTAGCAGCTAACGGTGGAGTAGGAGGACGAGCACGCATTGTGTGGATGTGCTGCGGGGTTGTCTTGTATTAGCGCTGAACTGATACTGAACTGACATAGTGGGCTGAATGGGCCACCGACATAAGGAGGAGGTGTGGTATGCCTGTGGCCATTTTTGCTTCGTATCTTCGTAATCCTCAGGCTCCGAAATCCGAAAAGCATAAAGTTATATAGCAGATATAGTTTCTCTCATACCAGCACCTTGCAGCAGGAGCGCACACATTTCTATCATGGGTGGCCCAGTGGGAATCACACCCCAAAACCACACACCCCCCCACCACGCTCTACCAATAGAGATGCACCAAACCATCCATCCAACGACGCTGCTAAACCCGACTCAAGTTCAAATTGAACGGAAACAGAAGCTGGGACAGTTTTGTTTAAGAAAAGAGAGATTCTTGGTCCCGTCACACACAATCGAGTAGTCATCGGTTCACCGCGGTAGTCTTGGGTCAGATACAAACAACCAGGCAGCCATTGGACTGTACACTGTACAGTTGAATAGTCGTTGGATCGTCTCGTACAGTTGAGTAGCCATCGGCCCGTTCCCTCTAGTTGAGTAGCCATCGGCTCGCGCAGCTCGTTACGCGCAGCTCGACAGCTACCGGTCCGCCTGGTACAGTTTCCACGGAGAAGGGTAGGCATTGTGTGCTGAGGCTCGTCACATGCCTGGGATCAAGGGGTTTGAGCGCCGAGCTGCTGCAAGGGTCATGGAAAGTGTGAAGGATAGTCACCGGGTAGTCCGTAGCCGGGACTTTACCGTAGACCTTCGTTTCACTTCGCTTTATCGTCAGAAGAGATGTGGTGTTTCTGTGTAATCAGCAGGACGTTGTAGTTACAGAAGCTTAGTACAGTTTTGTTTTGCTGCACAGCGATGAAGCGGAGAGGCGAATGAAAGTGTTTTCTCTTGTACTTGAGGGAGATCGAAGATAATATCTGCTTTCAAACAGTTTCCCTCCCTCGTGATAACTAACTAACTCCATTTAACTTTGTCTGAACTTGCTGAAGTATTGAACACGCAGATGGACACCCGGCTGACTTAGGGCTTAGGGTCAGTATCTGGATTAACCTTTCTACCTCTAGCCCTGACTTGTGGCTGTCTGGATTGGCAGTGCAGGTCTCCACCGGCTGATCTCTGGCCAGTAGACACCTGATCCTGCGTGGCGGCTATCATCTATTCTGGTCCAGCTCACCTCGCACCAGACCATCCTGACTCTCCCCAACCTTTCATTTGCCCCATCCTGCCTGCATTTGTCTTTTCTTTTGCCCTGCCTTGCCCCGCCCCTGTTTATAATGGATAACGGCCATCAGGGATTTACCCCCTGTACCCTGCCCTCTGCCCCCCTTTTAACCCCTTCCTGGCCTTACCCTTCTCTACCCAGCTATGCCCCCTGCCTTCCCCCTCCTCTACTCCAGCCACACCCCACCTCTGTCTGATTTTTGCCCTTACAACTGCCCCTCCACAATGCCTCTCCTGCCCTATCAGTACTGCCCTGGCCTCCCCACCCTGGCCCAGGGCAAATGCAGGTCATGCCAGATCCAGATCCGTGGTAATCTCTGCCCCAGCTCTGAACCCTGGATCCCATTAAAAAGGATTTACATCCAATAGTGTAGATGTACCAAAGGCAGCTTTGCTTTCTTCTCTTCTCATCATTTCCCCCCTCTACTAAAATCCCTTTAAACACGAGCAAGCTTTTTTTTTTTTTTTTACACGCAACGGATAGGAGGGCCTTGTTATGCCAGGGCCACGCCCACTGCACAGGGGCGGAGGAAAGGGATTGGTGGAGATTTTCATCAGTGGTGTGTGAACAACAGAGCGAGCACATGCAGTACGCTTCACACTGGAGGCCTTTTATTGGAAATGGATGTTTGGCAAGCCGGTGTGTATGCAGACAGAGAGAATAAAACCTTGGGAAGAAGAAAGGAAAAGACGGAGAAAGGGCAAGAGACCATGAACGCCTCAGACGGTGGATTCAGGGGGTTTAACCTTTCCACCCTGTTCACCTGCCTGTCTGATGTGTGGCTGTCTGGATTCGCAGTGCAGGTCTCCGCTGGCTGATCTCTGCCCAGTAAGCCTGTAATCATGCATGCTGGCCAGGGCCGGTCCATTCTGGTCCGGTTCATCTCCCCCCAGACCGGCTCCTCTCTGCCCAACCTTGAATTACAGCTCACGTCAGTTGCTTATCCCATCCCTTTGTCCTCTAGCTCTCCCTCCGTCTTTCTCCCCTCTTATCTCCACTTCCCCTATCCCTCTTCTCGGTCTTTGCGGTAAGACTTGCTGGCGTCAGTATTCCTCCCTGAGCTGTGGGATCCTCCCCGATCCCATTATTTGTGTCGCGGTTAGTGGCTGAAACTGTGATCTTCCTGGCCCCAGGTGCCTCCTGAGCCTCTCGTTCAGCCCGTTGCAGTGCAGTGATACTATAACTAACACCGGCCAGACGGGCTTACCTCCACACAATTTAACACCTATAGGCTCGGCTTATAACTTATCCCACCCAATTAGACAAGCTCCTTGTCACTTGCGTGAAGATCTGCTGGAAGGGCTAGTACTCAATACTAGGTAGTTGACGCCAGCGGGGCTAATGCGCTCATATCACGCTAACCCAAACCAATCAGGTTGTAGCAAGTACGTAGCCTCAAATGGGTGGCTCCCCGATGTGAAGATGTGTGTCCGAGTCGCTGAAAAAGACAATACGGGTTTAGCAAACCTTTATAGATGTATAGATGTTGATACGAAGGCCTCAAAGATGAGATGACGTCTGTAGCTGCTACCTGCATCGTTTTGCATCATATATGATTGTGAAAATCTGTGTTTGGGTTGACGTTGAACCTGTACGCCATGTCACCCGGAGGCGTCGGACTCGGCCACCTCGTAGACACTGCCGTCCGTCAAATGCGTGCTGGGTAATAACCCCGCCAGGTCCGACATCCACACAGCGACACTGTAGCCAACGCTAGCCTGCCTGAACAGTGGAGGTTACAAGGGCGGATATGAGATCTGGTCTCATATCAGTGACCTCTCGGTGAACGTATGTGTGAATGTGGCTCGTGGAGTCGCGCTTCCTCCAACATCGCTGTGTTTTGCAGCTGCATCAGGCAGTGATTCAGGCTCTACACATTGTGTGTGTGTGTGTGTGTGTGTGTGTGTATGTGTGTGCGTGTGTGTGTGTGGGTGGGTGTCTTGGTGCAAATGTTGTTGAGAAACATTTGAACCACTGGCGCTTCACAGGCTTGACTGCTTGTTGCAAGAGCTTCCCTCTAAACAGTCGACTGCCAATCCCCATTTATCAGGGATTTAGATTACTGGATTTCTACGGAAAATCGGGAAGCGGCTGACTGGTGGCGTTGCTCACATGTCGGTCTCAATCTATACAGGGTGATGTACTGAGATGAACTCTTAATGGGTTCAGAAACCTGGAAGGATGAGAAGGAAGAAAAAAGGCAAACAATATGTGTGTGTGTGATTGATTTCAACTGTGCCCGCTGCATGCCATGCAACCCTCCCGCATCCGCAGGGCGAGGAGCGGCGAGGCTGCAGAGGAGGGCTGTGTGTGTGTGCGCGCGGTGAAAGTCGGTCAGGATCGTATACATTTTTCATGCGCACGATTCCTTTCAGCGCGGGCGATGCGAGCGGCTCTCCGTGCTACGATCCCCCCCCCCCCCCATGACCCCGCAATCAACGTCCCACCCAGGCCCAACTTTTCCACACGCTATACATTAAAAGCTGCGCGGCGCCCCCCCATCAATTAAACATCGCCATACAAGGACAGCCAGAGTTCAGCGAGCTTCTCTCTCGATCTGCTGCGGGTGGCATGATGCCGGGTGGCGGAAAACTGCCGTGAGAGATGATGATGCAGAAGCTGATGATGATTACGGCGCTTTGCCTTTTGATTCTTTATTTTTTTTTACATTTTAACGTCATTTTTACTTTGCACATAGCTTAATTTGCAGTCTAAATTTGTTTTACTAACTAACATTTCTGTAAATTCACATTCTTGTGGCTGTATTGAGGCTTTTACCCATATAAGGGAGTACACTCGGTTCTCCTCCTCTGTGTTTCTGGGTGTGCAGCTCTCGTCTATAGTATCTCCGCTCCGATATCACTGACCTTTCCCCATATGTGCATTTCTAGCCTGTTAGAGCAATGAGGTGTGAGAGCGGTAAAGTGCATGGAACGAGCCACGATCAAACGTGTTGCGAAAAACAACGGGGGTTGATCCAATGAGCTGCGTCGGGGGGATTACAGCAGCCCCGCTCTGTTCTGCACGGATTTCTGCGTGTAGAACTGGTTCAACCACCGAGGTATCGCGTGTTTCCCCCACAGCTCTCACTGCTTGTGAGCCGTGAGCGCAACGCAACACGGCCGCCGCGTAGAAACACATCAATTAGACGCATCCGGCCGGGCACGCGGGAAGCGAGTCACACGTGTGTGTGGGCACATTGCTCGAGCCGAAACTGTCTGCGCAACTATCAGCTTTTGCTCCGTGAATTCAGGATCGTGGAGTTGACGTTACTCCGCGATGAAACCTCGACGATCTGCAAAAAGCACAACGTTAAAAAGGAAAGACAACTCATGAGTTATGAAACACTTCCCAGTAGAAGCATTGTATACACAAAATAACCGTCAGGTATACACGGCAGTTATAAAAACAGACAGATGTGGTCGTGTATCTGACATGAGGCAGATGTCAAAGTGTGGTTTCTAGAGCATCGTGGGGTCTCGAGTGATCTTGCCCCCCCTTTGTCTCAGCTGCCATTGATTTGCTGAATGTACACACGGCACTTCTTCTGCTTGTACCGATGCTTCGTTGTGTGTGTGCTCTGAGTACCAGATCGTGTGTGCGCGACTGTGTTTCACCGTTTCCTCTCTGCTCTTCGGTACAGGTGAAGGTGTGGTTCCAGAACCGCCGCACCAAGCAGAAGAAGGACACGACCAAGGATTCGGACAAGCGCTCCTCCTCCACGTCCGAGTCGCTGGCCACCTGCAACATCCTGCGCCTCCTGGAGCAAGGGCGCCTCCTGTCGGGCCCCCTCCCGTCCCACAACGCCCTCCTGGGCCCTCCGGCAAACGGCTCCTTGCTGTGCAGCCCTGGCGGGGGCTCCTCCACCTCCCCGGGGATTAGCGGCGGCACCCCTCCGAGCTCGCTATCCGGGGGGACGTTCGGGCTGGCTCTGCCCTCGTTGGGTGGCACCCCGCCCTCACCGCGGCTGGGTGTCCCGCCGCACTCTCTCTGCTTTTCCATGCCGCTGCTGGGGGGTCCGCACCACGAACTGACATCCGCCTACGGCTGCGGTTCCTCAGCCTTCGAGCCGTACATGCGGCTGGACAGGAAGGAGGCGGACCTGGGAGGGAAGAAGACAGTTTCCTAAATAAAAATCCCCCTTTATAGGAGGCCCGGGGGTACCGGGGTGGTATTTTTAAGAACCCTTTCTCCTCAGTCTCTCACCCCGTTCACCCATTTAACACTTAACTGGTTAGTGAGGCTGCAGACGGGGGAAGGAATGCCCCCCCGGATGGTGAGAAACGTGAGAAATGAGACCAGGGGCTCTCCTTGCGGCACCATTTTGTGTCACTGCACACTGTTTGGCACACTCCAGCTGCTGGCACAAAATGGTGAACGGACGTGACGTGGTGATGAGAGCGATGACGTCACTCTCGCACGTTAAAAAAAAACTTCTCAATTTAAAAAAGAAAAAAAAAAGATGTGTGTGTGTATGTTGAACTCTGAAAGACAAGATATTTTTATCACCGCTCTCTTCGCAGTGGTTTAAACGACTCTTCACTTTGTCCAGTGAGTTTGTGAGTGTGGTTTTCTTTCTATATATAGGCCTTCATTACTGTTCAGGAAAAAAAAAAACTTGACATGTTTAGTTCGGACTGAATCGGTGTGTAGTTTTGAGGGCGGTAATCGGAAGAAAGCAGTTGTACACATTTCGAAACATATTCCCGTACAAGTGGCCATGTTCTATTTTAGTTGATGTGCTATCACGATGTGGAAGAAACACTGAAAAAAAAAAAAATGAATTGTAGCATTCTAATATCAGTCTGTATAGTGTCCAACGGTAGTTTTGTAAATTCTTTATTTGGTTGTGTTTGTGTATCAGAAAAAAGATGTGATAGGATCCAAACGGTGAGATCTGGATCCCACGGTGTGATGTAAAAGAAAAACAGTTTTGTGAGGAAGCTGGTCCGACTCGCCCTTGCCAAAGCATTTATGGATTATAAGCAGCGATTCGGCGTTGCCACACTTGTGTCCTCCAATCACTGGAGCAAACCGAGGTCAGCCTGAGAGAGAGATGACCTTTGAACGCAGATTTACCTACTTTGTCCCTGCCAGACATACCAGTGTCTCCTTTAGACCACTGTATAAACTAAAGAGTTCAAAATCCGGCTGGGATTTTGGAGTTTCAAACCATTTATTTTCAGAAAATGTCATTAATCTCTGCTGCCTGGGCCTCTTTTTTTATTTTATTTTGCCAGACATTTGCCAGACAGCATTTAGTCAGTCAGCATCGTATCAAGAAGGAGCTGACTGAGCATCCAGGGATCTCAGTGTTGATTGGTGTAGCGTTAGAGCTCGCCGTGACTCGAACGCAACACCAGGTAGGATTCGCTGCTGTTTCACCAAATATTGTGAAGTTTTTTTTAATGTTTGGTCACATTATGCTTAACAGCTGTTTTATCAGCTCATATCCAGGATCACAAGGAAGCTTAATACGTCTCTTGTGCAGGAAACTATTATGCTCACATGCTTAGGATGCAATAAGCAGCAGTATTACTTTTCAAGCCGCTTCAAGAGTGTTAAGATGTTTTTAAGGATGTTTTATGTTTTTCTGAAATCGGTGTTTGTGTTGCCGCTTGCCCTGTATTTCCTGTTTCGGTGTTGAACAATGACATGACATTTGGCTAGCCCTCCAATTAGATTTCACCACCACCCAGATGAAATTATATACTTTTCTTTGATTGCCCTTTTATATTAAGCACTTTATGTTTGTAGTTTTTTTTTTTGGTTTTAGATACCTGAGGCCTGAAAACAGCTTTCACATTTCGGACAATATCAAATATCTCCAAGACCTGGGGAGTAACAGGGTTTGGGGTCGGTTCACTCTCACTTCAATCAATTCAGAAGGTATTCTTCAAAGTTAAAGCAGTGTGAAAAACCTTTTGGTGTGTTAAGCTTGTCCTCTCTAATCTCTAACGCTCTACTGTGTCAGAATAAACTGCAATTTACTTGAAAATACATTTTGAATTGATCGATTTAGAAATTGAATTGACCCCCGGCCCACGTTCAGACATGATGCTGTAGTGCAGTTTGGTGCAGTTTGCCCTCAATTTGCAAGGGTCTGCGGAGTTATCGCCCCTTTTCACAACTTTTTTAACAGTTTAGTGCTTTTCCTTTTCACATTTTTTCCTAATTCTGTGTCTATTCATCGCTGTGTTTCATCTCATTGTGAGGTTTAATTCGTTTCCTGAATCCCATCTCTTGTGCTCGGCGAAGGTGACGTGACATCTATTAAAAACAGCCACTTCCATGACACCAATTAAAAGGCCCTCAGTCTCTTACATGTAAAGGCCAAGGTACATTAAAAGCAGCCCAGTATATATTTTTTGTTGCCGTGTGTATGGAAAGGTTGTGAACCGTGACCCTCCAACCCTTCCCAGTCTGCCGCGGCATCGGCTCCCAGCTCCTTTTTACACCCGTGTAGCGTAGACTAGTAGCTTGTCATTTTGTTGTGCTGTGTTCAGACCCCGGCAGCGCCGCGAAACCCCTGTTCTCTCTCTCGGCTCTTTGCAGCGGTACACCTCTGCTGTTGTTGAACATTGTATTATTTTCTTTAAGCACCATCCATAATTCACAGGCTTTCGGCATCAAATATTGAGCAGAACGACGGAGCTGAGAGGTCAGGAGGTTCCCCCTCACATGCTAGCTCACAAATCCCTTTTTTCACCGGAGATCTTTCCTCCCAGCAGCATCGTTTCTCACAGCCTCGCTAAGTTGCTCCCCTGCTGTGCGATCCGAGGACTTTAGTCTTTAGTCAATCTTAAGTGAAAGACTAGATTTGACTCGCTTTGGAGTTTGTCCTCAAGGATGCACGGTCTCCATTCCTTCTCTTTCCTGGAGTATTTTTTTCATGTTTTGTTGTTACAGGTTTCAATATTGATGTCCAGATAGTCATTAACTCAAGCTGACAAGTAAAATACCAAGGTAGAAGAGAATGTGGTTTCAATGTCAATGTCAACTCAACTCAATTTCTGAGTAGCTCTAATATAGTTCTATCTATCCACCATGTATAAGGAATCTTTTTGTTCAGGTTTTGAAGGTTACAAGAGATATCCTCTCACATGCTGTATTTCCCTTAACACTGATGCTTCAGGAGGACAGGAATATGAAGGAAATGCCACTTCTGTTCAAAGCACATCAGAAACTTTCTAATCTTTCTAAAGCCTCGCATCAATGAGTCAGTTTTTTCTTTTGGGGTCTACAGTGTTTCAGTTCTCATTCGCTTTCTTTCGGACAGTTTCTTCTCGATCTACCCGTGTGTAGCCGAGTAGTATTGCTTTTGTTCCGTGCAATCTGTGACATCTTGCACTTGTCTAGGCCATTCACCATCTCTGTCCAAGCTGTTTTCTGCGGAGGAGCCCTCTGACAGCTCTTTCACATGCTCTCCCCGCGAACGGCGCCACTGTGTCACGATTTGTCAATGGGTAAAGTCCTTTGAGATTGTGTGGAAATGTTCCTTTATTTTGTAATGATCTGAATCTGTGTGGTTTACTTTTTTGATGCACAGCCAAGGTCCTGCGTCGGCCATAACCTCCTTTCTTTGAGCAGTAAAGTTGTATGTTACTTAAATGTCAAGCTAATGGCACCAGCTACTACTTATGATGAACAAACTCTAATGTACATAAATATAAATATATATATATGGGTCTTTGCACAAGTATCTCCATGTCCGTTCCATGTGATTTTAACAGGAAAAACAAAATGAGAAAGTTCAGAAAAAAAGACTTTATATATGCTTTACAATTCTTTGTCATTAACATTTTGCACTTATTTAAAGAGGCTTTCTTCTGTTTCTGGTCTGAGCTGTTTTCACGCTCGGCCGAGATATTGTACATTATGTATATGTATATGTATTTTTATTCATATGCATATAAATATATGTCTATGTAATTTGCTTCTCGTGTTTTTCTTCCTCCTCTCACTTCCATTGGTTGCCCAAGGCCACGGTACACTGAATCAAACTATGATGTGGTGTCTCTATACGCCTTCAGAACTAGAAAAACAAAACTAGAAAAAGAACCACTTATGGAGGCGACCTCTCAGACCTCATGAGGAAAAGGATTATTTTAAGGTGAGAGATTAGGTTTTGCTTTAGCATTAGAATTAGGGTAAAGGTTAAGATTAGGCGTGTAGTGTGAGGGTCGTGGTTAGGGGTCAGAATGAGCGTGTGTGTGTTAGTGTGTGTGTAATGAATCAATGTGTGTGAGTGAATGAATGAAAGGAATGAGCATCAAATAGTTGATATACAAAAGTGCTCTTATGGCTCTATATAATAAACTTGATTCTTCCAACCAACCAGTAGCAACCTCTTAGGAATATCATCTTCTTTTCTTGTAAATGTGTGTGTGTGACTAAATACATTGCTTGTAGACTTGCATCAACCAGACAAATATAAAGATTTCTTTCAGAGCGTGTTTTGAAATGACAAGTCATCATCATATCAACCACAGCAAAACTGTTAAACTACGAAAAGTCTTACCACTGAGTATTTTTGGAAATAGGTGTGTTAAAAAAAAATAAAAAAAATACATATAATCCTATTCTGCATTCTGCCAATAAAAAAATCAAACTTTTTATTTCAAAATGAGTTTATTAATGTTAACAGCTTTCTGCACTTACGTCCACATCTGCATCACATAACATATATTTATAGATATAGATATATTACTTGGTGGTATGGTTTCCACCAGGAATTGACTTCAAAACCTAAATTTAAATACATTTTTTAGTATTTATTTAATTTTAATGATGCTTTTTATTGCTTCAACAATTGCACCAACAATTCTTATTCTATTCGATGTGTTTCGAGAGTGATTTCTTGAAATACTGCCGGGTCTTGGGTATGTAAGTAAAGGAGTTGACAAATGGACTTGAACGGTCAGAATCCGAGTCTGAAGGTGGACAGACCTTGGACACGTGGACTCAGAGTTCGAATCAAGAAAAGGGTCTTTGGGCATGAAAATACAGCTCGCTAGCCAACTAGGTTGTGAACATTGGAGCCTGTCTATGAATGCAGCCGTGCTCCTTACTCAAAACGTAACATGTCTTGTCACTGCATTGCATTCTGGTCTATTGAGGCTACTGTGGGTGGAGAAATTGGTGTCTCTGCCTCTTCTACGATGGATTTCTCGATGATTGTTGAACGTTGGTGCAAAATGATGAGTCTTCAAAGAAGCTCTTTGATTTTGACATTTACCGCTGTTCCTTTTAGATTGTTGAAAAATGTTCTGCTATAAAACTCCATTGTAGCTGCGCTGGAAATATCTCCATGTGATGTCATGCCATTTACATTTGCCCAGTTATCTACGAGAATAAAAGAAAATACACCACCAAACAACAAACTGGGTCCAGGCTATGTATTCAAAGAAAGAACAAGTCATTTCTAGGTTATACAAAGCTCTGAAGGCAATACACTCTGTCCAGTTGGAGGAATATCCCCCAGCTAGCCATACGATTCCTCAGGCTGAGATTTCAGCGAGGGGCACTAGCCAAGCAGGGACAATTGACCTGCAGGGTGCCAATTATCGTGATTGGCACCTTTATTTGAGCAAAGGAAGAGGCAAGAGGGCCAGCAGAAAGGAGACCAGATGGGTGGCCTGTTTTAGAGGTAGGGAGGTGGAGAGAAAGAACGGAGGAGAGGGAGGGGCGACATGGAAGAACTGCCCTGCAGCAGGGGCAGAAGCAATGGAGGAAAACAGCTATTAGTAGGAGTGAAGGGAGTGGCGGAGCAACAGGACCGGTCTGGTTGTGTTTTCATTGACATGCTTAATTGTAATCGGTCATTAGCAGCCATATTTAAGTGATGAAATTGACAAATTTACATTGCGCAAAACACAACACAATTAGGTGATTGTGATAATGATAATACTGTTAATAATTACAACAATAACAACAACAATAGTAATAATAATATAATAATACTTTCTATTAATGATGCAAATTTCTTTTTAAGCAAAAAACAATCTATTATTAACAGCCATTTTTATGGGATCAAGACCAAGGGCCAATATTAGTTATTAGTTATTATTATTGAATTATTCTAACCAAAAAGCATTCATTGTAAGTTAAAATCAAGAACCAAAACCATGATAAACAAAACAACTATGAGTTAAATGAAAATAAATTATTATGAGCAAAACAATCAGCTCTAAACCTGTAAAACGTGAAGTTGAGTAAAAATGCTGTTGACCAAATACAGAAAAAAAAAAATGAAACCAAACATAAGTTGCGGTTTTAAATAATATTCCTTTTGGACTTTCAAAAATGTTCTTCCTTTAATTCTTGTGTCGATCTTTCTCTTTGCGCAGAGGCACCAAGAACGACAAGCCTGAACTACAGCAGCGTCGAGCCCAGGAGTTAGTAGTTCAGGCTCATCGCTGCTGCGTTGGCTGCAAATCAAAGTAATGTTGAAGTTTGGGTTGTGTGGCTTCCTGGCCATAATATAAGCTCAAAAATCGACGGTTATCTGTTATCGGTTGCACCTGTACTTCGTGAGAGGGGATGTATCCGATAGTGCATGATTTCGACTTGCCACTGCAAAATGCGCTTGTTTCATACCTCAAACCTCTGCTCGTCTGATAGTTTAATCCGTGGGATCATATCTTCGTTAGTAGTTTGACTATTTTCTTTGTTACTGTTCAAGGACGCCTGCCAACAAACTTTCTCTTCACAAGCGAGGATATCACAATGATCTTGGGATCCTTGTTTGTGTCTTGTGTAATTACCTTTCTATTCAATAACTCCATGCTACACCCTCATTGAATCATACCAGTTTGGCATTATTTGTAGTCACTCTGCTTGAAACTCATCTCGACAGATTCAAAGTTCAGTTTTCTCAGCATCACCCAGGATGGGGTTCAAATCTTGATACTGTGCTATGTTATAACCATGTTACATAAGTAACATTACAAAGTGCATCTATATGCCGATAATACCACCATTTACATGAGGTTTGAAGGTTTGAGCTCCTTTTACAAACTGTTACATAAACTTAAATTTGTTTATCCTCATCTGTTTGTCTCTGCACCTAGTACAACCCTTGTACTTTAAGTATGTGTTTTGTTTGCTAGTGTGGTGTGTGTGTGTCCATCTGATCCATCCCTGTGTAAATAAAGGATGAATGAATGAATGAAGAGCAAAAAGCATAAAATATCTCTATTTTTTCATATATTCTGTGTAAACCAGTGAATAGTGTAGCAGGTTGGCTATTTATTGTGTGTTTGTATGTTCCCTGTTGGCAAACACCAAAGGTGCAAGGAGCCTGATCAACACTCAAAAGCTGTTTTGTGCATCAGCAAATGGACTCTCCACTCCATGTTAGGCTCTATTTCTTTCAGTTGACTGTGTGTGCATGTGCCTGTGCAAGTGTGTGTGTGTGTCCAAGGCGCACAGGCCTTTAGGCACGCATCACTGTCCTGCTCTCCTCCCTTTCCTCCCCCTTCTCCTTCCTCTATCCCTCCATCCTCCCCCTCCTATAAAGCAGCTCAGCGGCCCATCAGGGGGGCCCCTCCACTAATTAGGGTCACTAATTGGGGGTCGGCTGGGGCAGAGACCCCTCCACACCTGCACGGTCATGTGACATTCAAAGAGGTGCGTGGGGTCAAGGGTTGTGTAGGGGAGGGGGCATGAAAAAGGGAGGAATGGAGAGAAAGGAGGAGGGAGGGAGGCGAGGGATGGTGGGGTTGAGATCAGATGGGGAGGTTTTGGATTAGTGGGACTGAAGTAGCTCGATCTGGTAGGGTGAGGGAACGAGGAAGGAGAGAAGGGATCTGGTAGGGAAACACAAGTGTTTGCATGTGTCGACCCAAAACCTGGTTACTAGAGTAACCGTTTCCATGCCTGTAAACATGTGGAGAAACAGAGAAAGGGCAGTTAGGTTGGTTAAAGTGATTTTTCTGATTGGTTTTCACATTTTCCATCTATGTAATGTTAATTCTGGCAGTTAAAAATATCCGTTTTGCCATACCTCTCACTTCCTCCCTAAAATAAATCTTTCAACCAATAGCGTACGTTCGTTAAGACCCGCCTTCTGTCAGTCACAACCCAGTCAAGCCAACGGGCAAACCAAAGCAAGACGGAAGTTACAGCGAGACTTTACACAATCACGGCTTTAATTTACTAGGATTAACTTGGAATATTTACACAGCATTTGTTTGAAAATACTTTGAAAAAAACCTTCAGATTTACTGTGATTTACAGTAAGGGAATGCAGGAAATGAGCAAACAACTTCAATCAGGATGGGATCCCACATGTAAGACCTAACGTTAAGAAACTTCCTCCCTGTGTTTAACGTCCTGTATCTCACTCAGCTTTCCTACTGTACCAATACAGAAAAAAAATAGAGGCGAGAGAGACAGACAAAAAATGCAGAGGAAGTGACAGAAGATAGAAGGAAAGACACGCAAAAGAAGGGAGGGATGGAGGGAGGGAGGGAGGGGGGAGACGTTGCCCGGTCAGAGGTTAATTGCCAGGTCACCTTAAGGGCCGGACAGCTCAGTGGAGGCCCCAAGCCTGCCTGCTTCTCTCAGCTCTTGTGCACTAAATGACGTCTGCTTGTTTTGACACGATTCACACAAGAGTCGGGCTTAGGCTCTCTCCTAAAATTCACAGCTGCATTCCTGAGACCGAGGCCGGCCCAGCCCGATGCAGACGGGAGAAATCTGCCTTTTCCTTCTCTTTGCGACACCTGCTTCTGCCGCAAAAGGGGATTACATGAGACGGTGAAAGAGATGTTGGTTTGTTTTGGAAGAGAAAGGTACTGCTGGGAAGGGAGTTTTAAAGGCAGGAAGTGCAGGACGTTAGTGGGAGGTGGCTGCCAAAGGTGCAAGAAACGAAGCTTTTATATTATTTAATCATGAAACCCGATATAATCGCACTGGAAAATTCTCACAAGAGCATAATAGTATATCCTGTAATCACTGTAAATTAGTTAAATTCAATATTTCCGTGAATGTTGTGAACGACAAATCAAATCCAAACAGTAAAATCTTGGGATTAGAGGCATTCTGTCCTTCTTAAATTGATTTGTGTATTGTGGCTATAGGTAAGTTGTCAATATGTCTCTGTATGACACCAAGACCAGGTCTATATAGTGGTTATGGTTCTGATATAACAATAAAAAAATACTTTTGTATTTTTTTTTAACATTGGAATAAAACAATCCAATATTTTGACGTATGATTGTATGAAAAGATTTCTCAAATTCTAGCGGCTTTACATCATATATGAACGTATTTTGAAGCTGAACAAGGTTTGTTGACCTTTATATTGTTGTGTAAACCTTGGAAGCAAACAGGGGCCCATTCCAGAAAGCGGGTTTAGTGAAAACTCTGAGTTTGGTAACAATGAGATGAGGGAAACTCTGGGTTTTCCGTTCCAGAAAGAGATGTAACTCAAACTCTGAATCAGTTACCATGGTAACTGACTCTGTGAACCTAACCTGCTCGCTGGCAGGTTTTCTTGAACAAACCCCTGACTTTCTCCCTGTCTCCTCCCTCTGCTGAACCTGAAGCAGCTGTCGGACATGGCGTGTCCTTTCCTCGTAACCCGATCGATATTCAAGAGGAAGTAATTTGCATAGTCGGGAGAGGATTCTGAGAGCCCGATTAGATGTTCTATGTCCAGGATGGAAGAGCTGTCCGAGATATAATATACCATTTACAGTTCACGGATTAAGCTCCCACCACCCCGAGCAGTCAAATAAAGACACCTTTTATTTGGTCTTCTTTATTTCCTACAAATACAAAAGCAACAGTGACTATTTTTATATTGTTCCAACAACACATTTCACCTGTGACCATGCACCCACCTCTAACTTATGTTCCAGCAATGAAATTTCTAGAGCTGCCTTTCTAATTTGTCACCCCAAGTACACTACTTGAAGTATGTCTGGCCCAGACAGCTCAGTTGGTAGAGCATTAGAGTCTCAGGGTTGTGGGTTTGATCCCCACATAGTGTTAACTATCACCTTTATATGTTGCTTTAGTTAAAAGTGTCTGCTAAATGACTCTATTGTAATGTTTTTATATTTCATTTTCAGCTGCTGCCAAGTGCGCTTTGCGCCCATGAGATTGAACCTAAATGAAAATATTTTTTTCCCAATACTATTCCACCACTATGCTTTGCCGCTGCAGCATTGTTGCTCTTCTTTTTAAAGATTGGTTCTCCCCATAAGCATTTAATAACAGTTCTAATTCCAGTGGGGTGAAGTACGCCGATCTTTGCTTGCCGGTTGCCATGGTGAATCGTAGTATCGGACCTCCATTGATGATAGCTTTTTATTGTCATATTGTGTCGCTTAACTCAAGGTGAACATACTCAAAGTTAATTGAACAAACTCAAATCAGCCTGGAACCGAAAACTCAGACTTGGCCATCTCGGAATTAATCAACTCAGAGCGCAGGGTTAGACTCAGAGTTTGCTGAACCTGCTTCTTGGAACGGGCCCCAGACCTGCATTTTATCCGGACGAAAATGTTTCACCAACTTATTTTCCATCCATGTGCAAACACTAGAATCAAACGCCCGAGTCGAAACGTGTGGACTGGGGCTGTAAACGGGCATTTAAAGCTATGAATTATGGGTGAATCGCCAGAGCTGCCTTTTGTGGTATTGGTCCAATTCTAATACAATAGAAAGAAATCACTTTGGCGAGCGAGCACACCACACACACACACACACACACACACACACACACACACACACACACACACACACAGACACAGGCAAACATCACATCATCCCACTATGACTTTGTTCCCATTTTCAATTGCTCAGCCTATCAGGGAGATGAATGACTCTTCCCTCTGCGTACAAAGAAACGCAGCTGAACACATAAAAAGTGAAGATTACATATTGTATTGCGGCCCAGCACAACAGATGGAAGAATACGAGGGGAGGCCACAGTCGCGTCTCTTCAATGATGACTACGGCTCCGCCACTTAATCCCCTTTTAAGACCCAAAGACCTCCATTTTTTACACCCTCTGCTGTCAATTCAAGGACGATTCCCCTCTTCTCTTGTTTTGTTTGTGCACCTTAACGCCATTAAATACACAATTTTGCATCACTTCTTCTTCTCCATTTGAAACCGTTTAGCCTGTACTCAGATCGACGTGCTGCAATATCACATGAAACAAAGCCCGTGAACGTAAAAGCAGCGGGTGCATCGAGACCGCGCCGGTGTCGTCTTCGTGGGTGGAGGTGCAGACTGACGCGGTAGATCTGGCCTTGGGTACAAACCTGCTGAACACGGCTTTTGTGGAGCCGCCATTCCTGCGCTTATCCCCCTACATTAGGTCAGTAGATTTTCAGAAGCTAACCGAAGCTCAAGGACGCAAGATTTCACCTTCGCTCGTCTCCCGAGGCGCGACGACCTTTCACCATTAACCACTGCAAGCAGAGCACGCCTTGAAACCTTGGCCTCCCCCCTGAGTTGGAGGAAACAAATCCACCGACACCACAAGTGGTCCGACAACATAAGAAATATCTCATTCAGTATTTGCTTGCATTAGGTGCACAATAGAGGCAAGGTAATGTTCAGTAGAAACAGTGTCTAGTCTAGTTTATTTTGCAGTGCATGACATATACAATTCAATTTTTCAACATTTACTTGATTTTCAACTTTACGGTGTCAAACGTAGCTTGAGATTAACTGCTGGCCCCGAACAACGATGCCCAAAATAAGAAGACACGGATGTGACGATAAGGTTGGTAAGGCGACATATTTTAGAGGGATTATTTCCTGGAGGACACTTTCGTTTTTTCATTTTCTTCCTGTAGAAGTCAGATTCAGATTTACAGGAAGCAGAACGTGACGTGACGCATGCATGGATATGAAAACATTCAACTATTCAACTCGCAATGAAATAACAATAAAACAGATATCTGATAAAACCAATTTAAAGCCTCATGTTTACTGTTATGGATTATCTAACTTTTTTTTCTATCTGCAATTTTCAAGTTGGTGGAAATTGTTTTTCATAATGTAAAAAAGTGAATGGCAGCAAATGTCTTTTTCTCTCCAACTACGCTGACTGTGTGCAGAAACCGCCAGAGAAGGACGAGCTGGACGATTGGTACTGACTGAAAACCCCCCCCACCAATATTGTCTTTTAATTCCACTTGTCTCATAGTAATGCAGGTTTTTGGGGATATTTCTGTTCCTTCATTCTCTTTGGTCAGACACTGACTGGTCCTGGTCTCCTGTTGTTTTAATTTGTCGCTTGCGATATTTCATTACAATTCCCAGGTCCGCGGTCTTGATGGCATGTGGGTATTTCCATCTTCATTAATCAGCGTTTCCAGGCTAACAGGGAGCTCAGCATCCCACCCTCGGGGATGGACCTGGACCTCCTGACAAGATGAGACATGTGACGCATCTGACTTAGCTTAACAGTATCACCTCGCCTGTGTTAATGCCCCCCCCCCACCTCCCCCCCGGTTGGCAGAGATCAACCACCCCTCTATTTAGGGGAAATGTCCCCTAAATAGAGGGGTGGTTGTTGTTTAATGACCGGAGACCTGAGGAGATTCAATCCCAAAAACTATACATCCATTTTGTGAGAAAAAAAAGAAAAGGAAGTGACCTGATGTTCATTTACCTGCTTATATCTGCTAAAATGTGACTATTTTGTAAGCATTTTGAAACGGCGGATGTCTCTTTTTGGACCGTAACTCATCCCATCAGGCTTTGCTTGACCCTGCACCCCCGGGGGTCGCAGTAGGCTGCCCTCATTAGTAACAGGGGGTCCATCACCCTATTTGTGTCCTCCCCAATGCGGCCACAGCGACCACACATGAGCGAAGGTTCCCACCCCGACTATAACCTATAACCTCTGGATCTTCACTCTTTCTCCTCCATTCACTCAAACATGGCATATCCCATTCACTCGGATCCCGACAATCCGGTTAGTCACTTAAAAAAAAAAAAGAAAAAAAAAAAGGGAGAAAACACACATGCACACCGGGGAGATAATTCCCCGGTGCCGCCCTCGACTCGAACACGGGAACACCCACTCGTATCCTTCCGCGCTCACGCAGCGCTCTTTTCCGGGCCTGACCGAAAAAAAACAGAGGGAGCTAGTGAGAGAGGGAGCCGGGCTTAGAGGGGAAAACGGGGATTATGGTGCGAAGAGGAAGGGAAGAGGAGGAGGAGGAGGGGGGGGGGGGGGGGGGGGGGGGGGGAGTAGAAGAGGGCCTCTTTCTGCTTTTCAACGGACGTGTGAACAAAAGCCCGGTCAAACTGTCGGGCCCGCAGCCTAGGGTGTTTACTGCTCTTGTATCTATAACCAACAAATCAAGGATCCCCCTCACCACCACCACCACCACCCCCCCCCCTCTCTCTCTCTCTCCTCCCCCCTTGAGCTGCCTGGCTTTATTGGGAACAGCAAATTAAGGACCCATCCATCTGGGTGTGATCACCAATTACGGAGGGAAGCTGTCAGCATGCATTAAGGCCTGCAGGGAAGGCGGGCGTGTTAGGGCGGCTTTTATTAGGAGAGAAGGAGGAGGGAGGTATAAGGAGAGAGAGAGAGAGAGAGAGAGAGAGAGAGAGAGAGATGATGGGTTATGATTTAATCTCTCAGGAAAACAGTTTTAAAATTAACAACATTTTCACACTTCCTGTTTCACGGCGAGGCCCAGGAACTCAACCGAAACGCCTCCCGAAACCTCCCGGAAACGAGTTCTCCCGTCATCTGGCGAGTTTTACGCCGCTTCGTCAGCAGAGGCCCGAGTGCACTTTTCCAGCGCGACATAAAGCGGCCATGTAAGCGATATAAATACGGTAAAACCTCGGTGCGCTTTACGGCCGGCCCCCTTTTGTCGCTGCTCACTGGCACAGGCGGTGATTCCCTGTAACACTTTTCCTCCGGCCAGCTTTCTCTCAACACAATGGGACCGTCATTAACTTTTTGCTCCATCGGAATGCTGAAAGACCCCGTCGACCAAAACCCCCCCCCCCCCCCTTCCTCCCCCGCCCCCCCCCCCCCCCCAACCATGCATCCCGCTTTTCTCTCCGCTCGCTGTTTTTCTAGGGCCCTAATTTGCGAAGGCCAGGTGTGCCTAGACCCACAGTAATGGAGGGGGGGGGGAGGATGGGTGAGGAAGAGGGGAAGGGTGGGGGTGAGGGTAGCCGGCACACAAAAGAGAGCATCGGTGCAGACTGTTCTCTGGCTCGGTTGTGATGGTGGTTGTGATGGCGGGGTGTATATGTGTGTATATATGTGTGTGTGTGTGTGTGTGTGTGTGTGTGTTTCTGTGTGTGTTCATGTGTGCACGCAACTGTACGTGCATGTGTGTGTGTGTGTGTGTGTGTGTGTGTGTGTGTCATGTATGTTTTTATGAGCGGTGTATGGGTGTACGAGATGTGACTGCGTACCAGTGTTTGTTTCATTGTGGGTTGCATGTGTGTGTATGTGCTGCACACTTACATGCATGTGTGTGTGTTCATTTTGTGTGTGTGTGTGTGTGTGTGTGTCAGTGCTGTGTGTGATAGTGTGTTTCAAGTGTCAGTTTGAGTATGTGCCAGTGTGCCAGAGTGCACGTGTGAATGACTCATTGTGTGTGTGTGTGTGTGTGTGTGTGTGTGTGTGTGTGTGTGTGTGTGTGTGTGTGTGTGTGACTAGAGGACCAGTGGGAAGCTACAAGTCGCTCCAAAGTTGCTCACCAACCAGCCTGCCAGGGTGAGCGAGTTGCTGGCCTCGGTCTTCGGGCCCGGCGGCTCTGCTTTTTTGGAGAGAGAGAGAGAGAGAGAGAGAGAGAGAGAGACGGGGGAGGAGGGAGGCGGCGGCGGGGAGGAGGAGGAGGACCAGGACTAATTGCCACTAATTGAATTGGATGTGCTGATCAGATGGGAGGCTGTGGAAGTAATCTGAGTTGTCACAGCAGATAACGCCGGGCCGTCCCAGAGTGTCCGCCTCATGTGACAGCCTGTAACATAGCCTGCGAGAGGGCACCGGCCCCCTTTGTCACCGCCACAAAGGGGAGGGAAGCGGAGCTGGCAGTTACAGCGAGAAGCGACGAGCTCAAAGGGGGTGGAGGGCCAGGGGGGGGGGGGGGGTGGGTGGGAGGAGGAGGGGAGAGAAAGATGGAAATGCGCAAAGCGAGCGAGAAAGATCAGAGATACACGACTGGGATGAAACAGGAATGATGGGGTGCGAATGAAAACGGAGTCCGCAAGGTGTCGAGCACAAATACCCGGGGGGCTTTCAGCACAGGGGTCCCAGACTCCCCCTGAAGGAGCCCCGGATAGAGGTGGACCCCCACTGACCCATTTGATTTGAACACCATCTGAGAAGGTCTATACTGTCGAAGCTGTAGGTAACAGCAGCGACCTGTACATTCTCTCCACTTGGGACTCCCCGGACCCCCCTCAGGACCCTCGATACAGTCTCGAACCTCCCACCGTTGAGACTGTATGTTTGGGCACACCCGTGGTTAAAGACAGAGGAGTGTGCGTTCTTTCAGGTGATGCGTGACATTCACACTCAACACGCACAACGGCTGCTGAGACTTCGATGGTTATTTGTCTGAAGGCTTATGAGCTTCATAACTCCAGTAACATACCTTCTCCTCACCAAGACGCTCACGCTAACCAGCTCAACGACACCTAGCAACCATTTTAACCTTGAACACCACGGCCTGCATCAACAGAATGGAAGTAGTTGCGTCACATTTGATGGACGGTGTGTGTGTGTGTGTGTGTGTTCATTTACTTATTTGAATGATTCTCGAGATGTTCGATAGATGTTTTGTCATGGATGTGCTGTCGTTTCATGCCTCACCATCTTTTAATAATGATTGATATCGGCAGATGTACCAATAACGTTACAGTAGTGTGTTGATAAGTAAGATTGGACCATTATTGATCAAATATCTGTTGTTCTTTTCATTTAGAAAATAAAGCGCAAATGATGCACATTTTACACACAAATCCACTAATCAGGAAATGTAAAATGTCATGAAAGTGTAAATTTTGTGATATCAATCCAATGAAACTTGTCCATGAAGGGGTGGACACATCTCATGGTTCATTCACTAATGGTTTGCTTGTAGTTATTTGATGCTAGTTGAGCTGGACCAGAATGTGTTTCTGATCTGCTGTTGACGTTGAGAGGACCCCAACACGACGGCCTTCTACCTGCATCGTTTTTGAAACCGGTACCTCAATATCTTTCTGGTATCCGTTCAAAACAGTTTCCAATGCTGTTTTCATATGAATCTTACCAGGCTATAATATATTATTGTGCTTGTTTGGATTCATAACTGCACGCTGGGTTTTCACCTCAGATGCCTGTGTACTGGTGAAAACACATGCAATTCAAGGGCACACCTGATTACTGATTGTCCAGAAAAGTCCAACAAAGTGTTTTTATCGTCGTACAACGCAAGACTAGCGAGATGTAAAGCGCTTGAAGGTCTAAAAAAAACAAAACATTTTCCCGCCCACTGATTTTCTTCACGTTTGAGTGGATCCTCAAGGCACACCTGCACTCTCTCCAGATCACCGGTGCTGTTGGAGCGCCACCTGCTGCTGACCGTCCAAACAAAGCCCCGGACGGATAATACGAGGACAGGTGGGCAACAGCAACTAACAAAAAAAAAAAAACTTCCAAAAAGAGAGAGTGAGAGAATAAGTAGAGAATGAGGAAAGAGAGAGAGAGAGAGAGAGAGAGAGAGAGAGAAGAGAGAGAGAGAGAGGATAGCCAGAGTGAGAAGAGAATGGCAGTGGGTCTTTCCCAAGCCTGTAGCAGTCCAATTAAGCAGGATTTCTCCCACTGCACATCTGACACACACACACACACACACACACACACACACACACACACACACACACACACACACACACACACACACACACATTTAGGACCACAGCAGCTGTGCAGTCAGTTGGTGCTATTGAGAAAAGGGGTAAGGGTTGTCAGCATGATGAAAGCAGGCGTGTGTGTGTGTGTGTGCATGTGCATGTGCATGTGCGTGTGTGTACTTGTCTGCATCGTCCGTCCATGCGTCCGTGTGTGCATTTTTGTGTCACCATGTATGTAAGTGGACATTGGTGTGAGTGTGTGTGTGTGTGTGTGTTTGTGTGTGTGTGTGTGTGTGTGTGTGTGTGTTGTGTAAGGGTGAGTTATGCACGCACTGGGCATCCCGGGGCACGCAGATGTGTGAGTGTGTAGGACTAAGCCCTGGCGAAACCCGCTGCGAGGGGTCACGACCTTTACAGAATCAGTGCCTCTGCATGTCAGGACTAATGGAGGTTAGGGCCCACCAGCTGCACAGAGAGAGGAGGAGGAGGAAGGAGGGAGATGAAGGGAGGGAGGGAGGGAGGGAGGAGACAGAGGAAAAGGGGTGAGAAATAGTAAGGAAAGATGAAGGCAAGAAAAGTTGGAAGGGAAAGAGAGACGAAGGGAAGGAGGAGGGATGGGGTGGGGGGGGTGGAGAGAAAGGGTGAGAGTGGTAGAAGGGATGTAGCAGGGAATGGGTGGAGAGTGGGATGAGATAGGAGGAGAAAAGGGTTGAGAGGAAGGATGGATAAAGAGAGGGAAAAAATGGGAGAAGAGAAAAGGTAGAAGAGAAATTGTTTGACAGGGGTGAGAGGGGAAAGATGGGGAGAGGTAGTGAGACAGAGAGAAAACAAGAAATGTTTGAGAGACAAATGGAGAGAGGAATAAAAAGTTGTAGGAGGAGAGAAAGAAAAAAACGAGAGACAGGATAGAGGAGAGATAGGAGGTAAAGAGAGGAGCGAAGGTTTGGGAGAAAACATAACTGAAGGAAAAGTAAAAAAGAGAGGGGTGGGAGGAGCTTAACACTCCTCACAGCTGGGTTCTGCAGAGCAGTGGAGGGAGGAGAGAGAGAGAGAGAGGGGAGAGAGAGAGAGAGAGAGAGAGAGAGAGAGAGAGAGAGAGAGAGAGAGAGAGAGAGAGAGAGAGAGAGAGAGAGAGAGAGATGGGCGGGGCCTTGGTGGTGAATGCAGATGCTCAGCAGGGGTGAGATGGAGGTCTCTCTGCCTGGTCATTCCACCTCCTGCCTCGTGTGAGCTCATGTGCTCATTGGAGAACATCTATTTCATATGAACTTAGTCTCAATGTGTCTTTCAACAACGTCCTCTGCTCCTGTCTCCTGTCTCCTCACACCTCATGTACAAATACACCCCGTTTGCAGACATCCTGCCTCCAAAACTGGAACCGGTCTGGTGGGACTGGCAACTGACATTTCAGCTGGCGAGGCAGAGGGACGGTCCGACTCGATTCAGGTTCAATCCGATGAATTCAAACACCAATTAATTCAATTAAGTCACTTATTTGTTATTGCTCGACAGAAAACAAGGAAGAGCAGCGGGAAAGACTCGGATTCAGAGACGTATATGGTCAACCTACTTGCAGCCTGTCCGCCCAGTGCATGCTGGGATAGGCTCCAGCCCCCCCCCCCCCGTGACCCTGAATAGGAATCCACGGGTAAAGAAAATGAAAGAATGAATGGATGTATTTGCTGAATGGAAGGTCCAGCGTTAAGGTTTTGAAATCGACACACCTTGAAACCCTGCGCGTTATTGCATCTATACATGCCACCTTCAAAAAAATGTGTGTGTGTGTGTGTGTGTGTGTGTGTTATCTGAGTACGTCCAGTGTCTGCCCTGACACAGTACCAGTGTGTGCCCACCATGACACCAGGCCAGACACCCTGTTTCCTCTCCTGCTATATGACCCCCGACATGGTGATCGGACGTCTGTGCCACGCGGTGCCGGGTTCAGCAGACATGGAAGTACTCTCTCTCTGACATCATCACTGCGAGACGGGTGACGTAGGGCAGCCCGTCGGGAGACCGCGGGGTGCCTGGTAAGCGCCAGATGTTGGCACGAGCGCAGGGAATGAAACACCCGAGCAACGCCTGTTTGTGCCATTTATTGTTACTGGAATATCCGTCCACTCCTTCAGAAGAGGAAGGAAATAACCGGTGATGAAGTTGGTCGGTGGCGAGTTATGCAAATTTTCTTCAATGTGGAATTTTTTTGTATTGTTTTCCCATCAAATCCCATCTTTCCCCCCCCCTTACAATCAGGAGAGTGTATTTCAGAGCTGGGGAGAAAGTCTCATCAGTTTGGTGTTGAGGGAAGGTGGCTGTGCAACAGGTGGCAGATCGCAGCGTTAGAGCGACACCTACAGAACCCAGAGGGGAAAGACCGAAGGCTTTCAGTCGTTCCAGTTTATACCACAATCACAGAATGTATGTGTACAACTGTGAGACATTTTAGATATTGAGCTGGTACAGCAGCACACCCTGAAATACCTGGATCGGGACATGCAGCAGCAACGGCCCCAATAGGATTCAAACCTGTAATGTTTGATATGGTGGAGAGAAAAATCTTGCAAGGTCAATACGTTAGTGACTGTGTGTGTGTGTGTGTGTGTGTGTGTGTGTGTGGTGGAACTAATCACGGGAGAATATTGCCATTGACTCGCTCGTAATAGTCGCCATCCTCGGTCATCATCCCCGGTCTAAACTAGCGCAGAGACAAATCCCCCCTGCAGGGAATTGACTCACCGGCTGCTATTCTCAGCAGTGAGACAGATCAGACTGGACTAATTCACTTACACCTGCAGCCACGGAAATATCTGTGTGTGTGTGTTCCGGCTCCTGTGTGTGTGTGTGCTCAAAATCCCTCCAATAAAAACACAATATTTAGAAGTATAAAATAATATAAATGCATTGTAAAATGTGTCCCACCTAGTAAATGTCCCAGTAGGATATTTACTAAAACCATCTGGTCCAGGCCAGATGTTGAGGGACGGTTTGGGGTCATGGAAACCGATATCCGTCTGTTTTCAGGGTAAGGCATTAAAAAAAAAAGAAGAAAAAAAAAAAAGTGTTGCTGTTTGTTTGCACAAAAGCATAATGGTGTGGACACAGCTTTTATGGGAGAGCGGGAGAGAGAGAGAAAGAGAGTGTCTCACGTTTAAATGAATGGGCCCGGTGGTGGTAGCCCCGTTGGTTTGTTTCCACAGTACAGTGGAGTCATCGGGAGGCCAACGATATCTGCGAGGCTTCGCTGTCACAACGCATCCCGTCTCCGTCCTCCAAAGGCACCCCTCCGTCCTCCCTTCCATCTTTCCCCTCCTCTCTCACCATTTTAGCGTCTTCCCTCGTTCCCCTGCAAACATGCAGCTCGTCTGTCTGTCACTATTCCTAAAAGGAAACAACACTCGTTTTTCTTGTTTTACCGACCAGTCGTCACACCTCAAATCTGTCTGCCTGTCTTTCTTTCTTTCTTTCTCTCCCTCTCTCTCGGCCTCACGGATCAGGACATTAAACACTTCCCTGCCACTTCTCGCCTCCTTCCAATCGGCTGTCTTGTACTTTGTCTGGTGCAAAAGGTCGAGACCCCGGCGTTGACCCCGGCTCAACCTTTAGAGGTTGGCTTCTCTGTCAGCTGCAGCTGTGGTGCTGCTAAAAGCCTGGATAATCCCATCACACAGTCATTAGTGCTGAGTTGGCTAGGGCAAGGCAGAGCTGGAGCAGGTGAGTGTGTGTGTGTGTGTGTGTGAAAGGAAGAGTGAGAGAGACAGATATAAATTATACACATGTACATTATACTCTCTCTCTCTCTCACACACACACACACACACACACACACACACACACACACACTATATATATATTTGCTCACTAGATAATCATGGCCTTCACCTCTCCATCATGTGAGAAAAACACATCAGATCATTGGTGTTAAAAGCCAACGATCTGTCGCCTCAGTCCACCGCTGCTCTGGGTATTAAACAACCAGATACAGATGCCGCTGCACGGATTTACTCACGTCCTGGAGCAGCACGTTCAGCTCCAATAAACGTCTGGTTTTAAATGGAGATGTGTAACAACAGCGCGCGGACGAGGGAAGGTTGCCAGGTTTGAGATTTTCAGGATGAAAGGCATGTTTTGTGTCTGAGTAAAGGAGGCAATTACAAGAACAGCACACGGGCTGCAGGTGAGTTTCCCGGCCCGTTGTCGGCCTGACGGCATTAGGTGCTGCGTCATGACGTGGATTCACGAACGAACAAAACGTCGTTAAGTTAGATTCTGCGTCAAAAATTATTTTACTGACCGTCCAAATAACTACAAACTAATATTAACCAAACACGAAACCGCTATGTTGATAGCGGATAGATATCTCGGTATAGACATGTCAGGATGGCCGAGCGGTCTAAGGCGCTGCGTTCAGGTCGCAGTCTCCCCTGGAGGCGTGGGTTCGAATCCCACTTCTGACAACAAGCTTTTGAGCAAGATGTTAAAACACTTAATATCGATAGTCCCGCGGGTAGTAATCTAGTTTCAAATAGCTCCAACACTTCGACAGAGTGACTTTATCAAGGCTAGACTTGCTATTTTCAGTACAAACAGTAGCTATGCAGCCAGTCTTGGAAGGAAGAAGTTGAGTTTTATTTCCGCCTTGTTCTGGTTGAAATATTTTGGGGAAAAAGCAGCAACAACAAAAAAAAAAGCCTACAGTCAGTAAAAGCCTTATCGTAAATGTCTAGGTTGCAGCATAAATCAATTCAGTTCAATCAGAGGATCTCGCGCTATAAACATGCTTTATGACACTGTGGATCATGAGCACAATATAAACTCAGAGCTGTGAGCGTCCTTACCACAAAGAAACCGAGGAAAATAGTCCTTGTTTAGACTATTGTTTTCACACTTTGGGCACTGCGAAGCCCTTTGAGACTGTAACGGCGATTAATGCCTATACAAATAAAATGTGATTTAATTTGATTTAGTCAAAAAATTAAAAAAAATACTCAATAATAACAGAAATAGTAAACGAGTTTCCTCCACGTTTTGAAACACAGGCCAAGCAGTTAAGGTGAGTTTAGTGTGAAACTACTTACTGAAAACTTCCTCCTAGATGGCATTTCTCGGCCAATTCTATCCATTTTATTGAGGAAATGCACTTTTATTATACCTATATAAGATTATTTTTTTATGATATTAAGAAAGCAGCCCGTCCTTGATTATAATTAAGAGTTGGCAATAGGATCATCAGTTAAATTAAATGAATTGAATGTGTGTAAAATGGTTTACACACCATAAATCACTGGCAACAACATCCAGGACCTTTTTACGCTCTCCTTTAGAATTTTTCTTCACATTCATCTTTTAAATTCATCAAACAGATAAAAAGATACACAATACTCAAAATGAAACACAAACATATATCCAAGGTCAAACCCTGATTTAAACCTAATTCAAAGACTATGTTGTTTAGAGTCTATGATAATAAAGAGATGACATCTGTCGGCCATCTATTTATCTCTGTTTAACTAAGATTCGCTTTAAACGGCAGATTTTAATGAGGCCAGAGTTTTGACAATGTTGCCCACTGCAAGTAACACCAGACAACAGATAATGTTAAGTGACAATTTCACCTTTACTAACATGGTGAAGAATCATCAGTAAAGGTCATGGTGACAGACTGTAGAAGGCTTTGGCTGCAGTGCTCAGGTGGTGCCTGCAAGAGAGCAATACACTGAGGAAGATGAGTTTAATTTCAAGGACATCAGTGTCATGACTGACAATAGCTTCTTCTTTTTTTTAATCATTTTGTTGATGTTAGGCTATTCATGTATTTTTTTGAAGGTGATTTTAAAAAGCAGAAATTGAAATGAAGTGTTTTCCCTGCTTGTGTTCATGAACAATCAACAATTCAAACTTTTCATTGCCTCTGTTTGTACTGAAATTGAAGTAGGACTACACAGC